>OX608079.1:64457858-64655866 GCA_951509765.1 Sphenella marginata | reverse complement strand
AACATTTTTGGTTGTGTATTAGCACTCGGTACCCCACGTAAACCATTACCCACGTCTAGATTTAGAATCTGAAATGAGATTTCTTTCAACCGTTCAAAAGTTATTTGCAGTTAAAGTTATAAATTTTCTGTCATTTTCATGTGGTTGTTGTAATGGCACATTAGGCTGAGCCAAGAAAGTGAAAACGTGGGAAACGTGGCACGCGGAAGGACATCACCGTGGCGGTAGCCATGGCTATGGCGCACACCCGGAGTTGGAATGGTGTAGCCCAGGGTTATTTTTTGAAGTGCGGCCGAAGGCCGCCAATGCGGAAAGGAGTTCTGCACATAAATACCATGGATCACGCCCCGGATTGGGGATCATGCCCATAACTTTTAACGTATTTTGTGAAATTTTTCGATGTACGGATATATGTGTCCATTAATCAATATTTACCTAATTTTAAAAAAGTGGGTGGTGGCACGCCCACGGATTTTATTATGTTGTTTGTCCCTATTGAAGATCAGTTTTCATTGCAGATCTTTATGATACTTTCACAGTGGCTTGTTAATAGTGAAATATTGATATTTTGTTTATTCACTTGTGGGCGGTGCCACGCCCATTTTCCAAAATATTACCAAAAAACCTTTAAACATCACTAATAACATCATCAGGTGAATGAGTGTACTAAATTTTAGCATTATATCTTTATCAGTTAAACAGATATTGGATATTCTGGTTTCCTAACTCTCGTTTAGAGAACTTTAGTCCAAAAAGGGGCGTGGTCGTTCACCGATTTTTCTTATTTTCTGTGGTAGTACTCTACATAAACATAACATGCCTGGAACCTAGTTTCGTAAACCTATCTCACACCGTTCTGAAGTTATTAGCAGTCGAATTTGAAAATTGCTTGACTCATAAGGGGGCGGTGCCACGCCCACTTTCCAAAATTTTGCAAAAAATAATGTAAAGAATATGAAAATTGATGTATGTACCAAATTATATTATTATAGCGGTATCAGTTAATTAGATATGGACTTTTCAATATTTCCACCTCATTTCAATATAACTTTTATAAAAAAGTAGGCGTGGTCGCCAAGCGATTTCGTTTATTTTCTATATCTGAATTTAACACAACAATAGTATGCCCTCTACAAAATTTCGTTATACTAGCATAAACTGTTCTCAAGTTATTAGGAGTCAAAATTTTAAAATTTCTTCAAATATATGGGGGCGGTGCCACGCCCCTTTTCAAAAAATTTGGTAAAATCCGCCTTAGAACATATAAATCAATACGTATTGCAAATTTTGTCATTGTAGCTGCTTCTGATATTGAATTAACCCGTTTTATACGTTTTTCGAAATTTTCGATATCGAAAAAGGGGGCGTGGTTATCATCCGATTTCGCCCATTTTCAATAGCAATCTACCTTGGCCAGAAAGTAACCTATATCTCAATTTTTACTCAAGTTATCGTGTACACGGACGGACAGACGGACGGACATGCCTTAATCAATTCCTCTTTTCAACCTAAGAACTTTCATATATGGAACTCTATATCTAACTCGATTATTTTGTGCCGTTACATAGTACCGTTATGTGGACAAAATTAATATACCCTTGTACTAGTACTAGTACGCTGGGTATAAAAATAGAACCAAAAGTTGTGTTGTATTTTCCAGAAAAATGGCACCTTTGAACTTTTTTTTGCAGCAAAACATTTAGTAAACATCTTTGGCCCGTACGGACGTGTTTTTAATCACTCTTATTTTGTTATACAGTATTGGCCTAAGTTAATTGTTTTATCATGACTTTTTGCTTTAATTGTGCTGCCCAATGCTTGGACATTTCATTAAACAAAGAAAAAATAAGCGAATTGCTAGCTAGTCTGAATGATCTATCGGTCTTTCTAAATAATTTATTAGTTACTGAAAATGACAATAATTCTACTAGTGACAATAACAAAAATAGTTCGGCTACTGTTTTAGTGAGAAACACGAAAGCTTCTCCGCTGCCTACCATTGTTGATGTTAATGCTCTCGACGCTGATCTTGCTGTTGTTGCTGCCGATGCTAAGGCGACTAAAGCGAATGAGTGTGCAAAAAGAAACCAAGTTACTAGTGCCAGTCATTCTCCCGCGGATTTATTGCCTGCGACTACTATTCACTCTGACACTCTTTCGTTGTTATCACCATCAGCTGCCAATACCCCGACTGGCAGTTCTGCTATTATGGTTGCTGACGTCGCTGCAGCCTCTGTATTTCAAAGTTATGCTGATGCTGCTAACTCTTATTCTGTTGTCACGTCACCACGCACAGTGGGTCAAGTTCACATACGTGGGCAGCAGAATCAGAATGAGTTTAACCTGGTTGGCTGTAACTCTAACTCTGAACTAGGTGTTGCGCCGCGTTTGAAATGGATCCATCTGTCATCATTCCAGTCTTCAGTCACGTCAGATAATATTATTGATTACGTCGTTAAACATACAGGTATTAATAAAGGTGAACTGATGTGCAATAGCTTAATTAAGAATAATGCGCTCACTAATACAAGTAATAGATTTAGCTTCAAACTTGGAATTTCTGCCTCACTCTTTCCAAAGCTACTATCCGCTGATCTATGGCCGGCTGGTGTGAATATTCGCCCGTTTCGATTTTATCGCAAGCGAAACAAAACAAAAAGCTGCTAGCGTTCAGAATACGTACAGTAATTCCAATCCGAAAGTTTCTAGCAGTATCAAGATTTATTTTCAAAATGTATCCGGGCTTAGAACAAAGTCTGATGCTGTCATGTCTCTAAGCTCGCAGCTGGACTATGACATTTTTGTAATAGTTGAAACGTGGCTAACTGCTAATTTCTTTGATGCGGAATTTTTTTATCCAATGCTTTTTGCCGTTTTTCGTAAAGACAGAGACGCTGACAGAACTGGTCGGTCGAGAGGTGGTGCGGTCCTGATTGCTGATAACGTGGACCCTCTACTGGATCAGCTTTGTGTGTGTATTGGTGGCTCGTCTTTATCAAGTTCGTTGTATGTTTTTGCATCGTATACTCCATCGAATAGTGCGGATAGCCTATACAGATCACATGCTGACAACATTGCAGCATTCGTACACAATAGGCTTGGTGAAAATCAAATGTGTGTCTTTGGTGACTTTAACCTTGGAAACGTTAGTTGGTCGAATAATTATTCGGGTGCTGGTCTTGTTCCTACAAATTTATCTTCGATTCAAGAATCATACTTTATTGATAGTTTACTTAGCTTAAACTTATACCAAATCAACAATTATGTTAACAGGCTCGATAGAATTTTGGATCTAATTTTTATTGACGATGGTTTCAATTATATCCTTTCACAATGTCTGGCTCCAATTTCTTCATCAGGGATGCATCACGTAGCTCTTGTTCTGAAAGTTGAGTTTTATCATTTCGCGCAAGTTTCTATGAGCAGAAATGCTGCTTTCAATTACGCGCTTTGTGATTTTGATCATCTTAATCAAATCCTTTCGGACGTTAATTGGTGCAATTATCTGGAAGTTCGGGAAGTTTCCGATAGTTTTGATATGTTTAAAGGTATTTTGAAGGACATTTGTTCTAACAATATTCCTAGGGTTAAAAGTAAACCATATAAGTTACCCTGGTATAACTATCGCTTGAAGAAGTTAAATAATTTACGCAATAAATTTTATAAAAAGTTTAAGTTATCGAACAGCCAGTGTCACTATAATTCGTATAAGCATTTTTTAAAAGAGTTTAACTGTCTGGATAAGCTTTTGCACTGCAAATATATCCTCAATGTTGAACATAGCATCAATTCCAATCCAAAAAACTTCTGGAACTTTGTGAAATCGAAAAAGTCCTGCTCCTCCATACCGGCAACAGTTTTTTTGAATGATAATTCTGCTCATACTCCTGAAGATGCGGCAAATCTGTTTGCAGATTTTTTTAAATCTAATTTTGATACCAATGATCTAGAGCCTGACCATGATTTAAACTTCACATCGATTGCAAATACCACATCTGGTTTTGGGTCACTGGTCCTTTCATATGAAGATGTTGCTATTGGCATTGAAAAGTTGAAGCCTTCCTTGCGTACTGACGTAGATGGGTTATCTGTGCTTTTATTAAAGAATTGTCCAGATTTGATCTCGCCGCTACTTATTATTTTTAACAGATCATTATCAACTGGTGATTTTATAGATGCTTGGAAATTGGCTTCTATTACCCCGGTTTTTAAAAGTGGTAGCAAAAACAACGTTAGCAATTATAGACCAATTTCCAAACTATCTACTGTTTCTAAATTACTCGAATGCATTGTTAAGGAGAAAATGTATTTTTCGGTCAAGAGTTTAATAATCCCAAACCAGCATGGCTTTATTCCCGGTCGTTCAACTGTTTCAAATCTGGCAGTTTTTGGCGACTATTGTCTATCTACTCTCTCTAGTGGCTTTCATGTGGATTGTATCTACACGGACTTTTCGAAAGCTTTTTATAAAGTGTCCCACAGGATCTTAATCACGAAGCTTGAATGTCTCGGATTTCATTCGACATTTTTAAATTGGCTTAAGTCGTACTTGTCTTTCAGATCGTGCGTAGTTTTGGTGGATAATGTTTCATCCTATTCGTATGTTGCGACATCAGGTGTCCCCAAGGCAGCATTCTCGGTGCGTTGCTTTTTGTGCTATTTATTAATGATATTGATGCGTGTTTTCAGTTCTGCCAATTTTTGTTGTATGCTGACGACTTGAAGATATTCTCGAAAGTGACGAGTCTTGCCGACGTTACTAAAATTCAAATGGACCTTAACAGTTTATACTCGTGGTGCCTAAAGTCGCTCCTTCCGCTTAATTTAAGCAAGTGCTTTCATGTTTCTTATTCAAGGTCTAGTTACATTGTTGCAGCATCCTATAGTATTTCAAGATGTACATTGCTGACAACTAATGAAATCAAGGATCTCGGCGTTATCTTTGACGCCAAACTTTCTTTTAACAGCCACATTGATCTTATAATCCCAAAATCATATGTAATGCTAGGCTTTATTAGGAGGAATAGTGCTGATTTCACTAATCCCTATACTCTTAAGCTGCTTTACGTCACCTTTGTTCGTTCCAATCTCGAGTATGCTGCTTTTATCTGGCGCCCATTCCATCAATTTAGGATAGACAGATTGGAACGTGTTCAAAAGGTATTTCTTAAATATGCTCTACGATGCCTCCGTTTTTCTGACCCAGTTCCTTAGTATAGTTCTAGATTATTACTGATTAATCTTAAATCTGTTGATAAACGAAGAACTGTGCTCTCCTTAACTTTTGCTTTTGGCATTATCCAAGGAACTGTAGACTGTGCTTACCTCTTGGAGCGGATTTCTTTAATGTTCCGCAAAGAAACCTTCGGTATTCGAATATTTTTTATTTCGGCAACCTAAGAACAAACTACGCTCGAAATGCTCCCCTGTTACGAGCTGTTAATGAATTTAATGTAATCTCTAATTCTATCGATCTTGACTTTTCAGTCTCGAGATCGTACTTTGTTAATATTTTGAATTCAATTACAAAATTTATAACTTGTACGTTGTTAAATAATTTAATTTTTTTTTTCTGTTTTTTTTTAACTTCTTATAGTCTGTAGAATATCTCTTATGTTCATAGAATGAATAAATAAATAAAACATGCGACATATTTTTAAAATAAATGTTTTAGGATGCATCTAAAGAACTTACCAAAAATAGTGACCATGAATACCTTCGAATCTCATTTTTATTATAGAATTTTGCAAAAAATAGAAGTTTGATTGCGTTTTTAAAAAAGAATTAAAAGTTTGAATTACATGAATAGTAGAGACTATTAATAATATAGTTATACTAAAAAATAAAACTGGACTGAAATTGGACAGACGCGCCGACGCAAGTGTATACTTTACTCAATTTGTTAATGTGAGGGCAAATCAAATATGAACCGTAGCTCAATGTGAGAATGAAAACATTTTACCGTTAGGATTTTGCTACATATCGATGGCTTAATATAGAAAAGGCATATCTACACTTTTCGTTACTTTTCAGGAGCAGGAAAAAACTGAATAAAACCTTAAAAACTGAAGATGCAAAAAACATTTCTATTGCAATTTTTATTCAAACCAGGTAACAAATTCATGTTTGGAATAATTTAATTATTATTTTTAATTTCATTGAAGTTTTTTGAGATAAGGCTTTTTGTTATTATTTTTCTTGAAAATAAATTAAAGTTAGGGCTTTTTGTTGTAAGTTAAAATGAGGACAAACTAATATGTTTGAAGTAAAATAAATAAATAGTTAAAACTAAAATTCATATTTCAAGGCAGATATTATTATACTGAAAACAAATTTGGTTTTATAAGGTGAATTATCATAAAAATGGTGGCAATCTCCTGGAAGAATTTTTTTTAGATATGGCTATTTATTTTTTGCTTTCGATCCATCTCCAATACGACATGCAAATAAATGACGATGCTGATGGAAATTGTGCCAGATTTTTTATATGTATTTGCAAATAACTCTCAAACTCATAACCCAATTGGAAAGATTTATATGGCGGTTGTTAGACCAATAAAAGGCCTTGAGAAAAGTTTTTTGATCGGATATTTAGAGCTAGAGATTTTATGAATAATACGAAATTGGCGTTTTCTCACTTTGTAAGGAGCGATATAGCCTATAGCTTTTTTTTAAATGTTGTCTTCAGAATCGTAATATGCACGTTTTTTCACGCAATAAATGTGAACCAAGTGTACGTTTATCAATTTTTTTATATGATCTGATGCACCCTGAGTGCATATGGTTTTATCATTTTCAAATGCAACGAGCGAGTTCCAATTCGAGTGAAACTTTGCACAGCTTATTTTTACAGTATAACGCATCATATTCCGTCTGGCGAAAAATTTTGTTTTCTTAATGAACAGCTTAGTGACTATTTTAAATTCAACAAAATGACTTAAGACTTTTTTCTTAAAAAAAGCTTCGAATGAGTTAGGGCTTTTTTTTATATGACTATAAATCCGTTATTTGCGATCATAGCTCACTAATTTTTTAAGGGGAGGTGTATTTGACAGTGGTCTACCAGAATACATTAAAAACGCGATTTCGAAAAAAATGTAGATACACCTTTTCTATATTAAGCCAACGATATATATATTTTTTATTGAAACTGAATTTGTCGTCGATTTTGAAGTTCTCAATGTGAGCATTAAGCCGGTTTCCATTTTGGATTTTTTAGGGTTTTTTCCTAAAAAATTTATATATATATATATATGTATATATATATGGCGCGATATACAACAGTTATATCATCAACCTCCTAGGAGATTGTTGCGCCGAGCTTCTCTTCCAATTTGTGGTGTGCCGCTTTGAAATTTTTCCTACAAATTGGCGGGACCTACGGTTTTTCGCCGACTCCGAACGGCATCTACAAAGCAGATGAATTTTTGCTGACAAGCCTTTCATGGCAGAAATACACTCGGAGAGTTTGCCAAACCACTGCCGAGGGGCGACCCCGTTTTGAAAAAACTTTTTCAAACCACTTTTTGATGTAACCTGTACCAGGGCTTGAACCCGGACCTTCGGTGTGTTAGGCCGACAACACTACCTCCACACCACCGTGGCCGCCTAACATAACATAACATAAAGCTCCCATATAAGCGATAGTTTCGATAAATGGCTATAAATTTTGCAGTCAAATAGCTAGGAACGTAAAATGTTGGAAGTTTTGTACTTATTATATATGTAACGTATGTAGTTAAAATTAGTCAGATCGGACCAACATATCATATATGTAGCTCCCATACAATCCATTGTCCGATAACTGTGTTCTGAAGAGTTTGTATAAATTGTAAGTAAGGACCGGACAATTAAAAGAATTATGCGTATTCATGAAAGGTACAAAGCCTTCGGCACAGCCGAAGACAGCCCTTTCCTTTGGTAGGTAGGCTGCAGTGGCTGCTAGCATTTTGGCTAGCACACATAGGCCCCAGAGGTCCCGTTGTGATTTGTGATACCACATGGATCTTTAAACGACCCCCTTACTCGAACCACTTTGCTGAATCCGCGAAGGGCAGGATGTCCTTTGGCTTAGTATTGGCTAGTTCCCGGAAAATACCCGACCCCAGATATTTCAACCCCTTACCCCACAGAGCGGGGCATTCACATAGGAGATGCCTCAGAGTTTTAGGCTCCTCCTCATCTCTGCAGCTTCTGCAGAAGTCATTAAACGGGATACCCAACATTTCTGCATGCCTGCCTAGACCTATATGCCCCGTTAGAAGCCCCATAAGTAGAGACAGCTCTTCTCTTCTAAGTTTAAGTAGGTCTTCGGTCGGGACTAACTCGCACTAATTTCTGGCCATATCAATTTTGCATGACAGCAGGTATTGATCTTATCCCATCTGTCACTTGCTTTCTGGAGGAACATGTGCCTCGGTAAGAGTTTACTAGTCGCGAGCGGCATGCCTAGACCCTTCCAGGCCTGTCAAAGCGGAGCGGATGTACCCCCTCTAGCAAGTTCGTCTGCCATTTCATTACCCAGTATGCTCCTGTGTCCCAGCACCCATACCAAGTGAATCGAGAGTTCCTCACCCATTTCGTTGCCCCCAGCGCCTTGACTGTCAGAGAAGATGTGCGCAGGTATTAGCCTTGGCGGGGGGGGTTTAATTTTGATTTGTGTTTAAGCGATCTCGGCACTTAAAGTTTTCATGATTTGCATTCATGCATCCCTGTAACACTTCCACCTCACAAGCATCCCTGCGGTGAGTGGAAGTTCGAACACGACACTGGAATTGCTTCCATTGTACGTTATAAAAGGACTTACGTGGTGTAACTCTTCCTCTTTTACCAACATCAACTGACATCGGCGACACCTCGAGTCCACGAAGTTCAACATCATCATCGAAACAACGTGATCACGGAGATTCAACTTTAACTTGCGCCCGTACATCTAGCCGACGCCGTGTTAAGTATCATCCGTCCTCAATTGCTTGTTTAGACTAAATTCTCGGTTCACCTCTCGAGAACCAACATCTTTTCATTCAGATAGATATATCCGCATACATGTGTTCATGCATATACATCTATCTCTAAATAATTTTCATTTGATAACATCATTGTAAATCCAGTTCATGAATTCGGACATTTTATTTTGTTAATCACGTTTAATATTGGAATCGAATCCATCTAATATACCTAAATTACCACCATTTGTTCCTATTAGCTTTAAGACAACAAACTTGTGAAATACATATTGAATTATTGAAACCCAAGTTGTCTTCATTCCATAGGAACGCACCTTTGGTGTAAGTATTTTCCCTACATTTCATATATGCACACCCCAAGTACATTCAACATGGTCCTTGCGAGCCAAATTTGAGTGGCAGCACTAATGTTCGAATTCATGGAAAACAATACGCTTTCCAACACTGAATCCATTTTGACATTGTAAGTGTCAAATCTCTTTTTTTCTTTTACAATTGGCAGCCATCGCGGGAAGCAGAAATTTAAAGACACCAACATAAAAAAGGAAAATTTATATACATAAAGCGAAGGGAGTGGAGAAAATTCAAAGTGAAACTAACCAAAAGTACGACCGGGCAAGTAAATATAACTAAAAAATAAATTAAATATACCTACGCCGAAGCAAATAAAACTACGCAAAATTTTTCGCTGCCCAACGAGGGAACAGAACGTACGCCCCAGCAGGAATCAAACCAGGGAAGTTGTAAGGCGGTTTGAAGCATACACAACGCCCAACGGGGGAACCATATTTAAGGAGAAGTATGCCAAAAGATATGTAAGTGCTCTAATTTGAATAAGTGCAAACTAGAAACAGAAAGTAAAATTTTCACTGGTACCGTTATCAACGGTAATTGTATATATGTGTGTACATATATTTGTCTGCTGATTTAGCGGCACACAAGCAAAATATTGCGAGTTGCAACGAACATACACACATATATACAAATACTCGCCGGTATTGCTAGCTGGCCTTATACAATTTCTTGCGCATAGTTTCGTGGTTAGACTTGCTGACTGCGCCAGCATTTTGTCTATTTCATTTATTACAGACGTGTACGCACGTATTCACATTCCCAAGTTTTCGACCCAAAATTCCCTTATTAAGTAAAGTTCCGTTGATTGCGTTAATATTTGCTTTCGAAAATTTGCAAATCCCACTAGTTTTTTCTACTTGCGTTAGCGTAACTACAACGTTCATTAACTCGTCAAAGCGTGCAGATAGGGTGATCCAAATCATCCTCGCGTTCTTGCAATAATTTACTCGGGTGCTTTGTATGATTACAAACAACGGTTAACGGCTTAGTTTCAAGTTCAACCCAAGGTTAGAAAGGCCGGGTAGTCATATTGAGGAAAAAGTTGCTGTTATTAAGAGTTAGGTTATAAAAACCTATTGTTAGTTTCTTGCGGCAACAGCTAACAAAAAACCGTTCAACTATAATTCCCATCAGGAAAGTTTGCACATAATCCCCTAACTCGAGTTTTATTTAACTTTTGCAAGTTTGTACACACGTATATTTAGTAGACAAGTTGCTTTATATAACCACGTATATATTGTCTGGAGAGCTACGTCTTTTTGACTTGCTAAATAAAATTTCTGTCCCGCCTAAGCGGTCTAACGTCTGTACATACGGGTATTTTACGGGTAGTCAATTAACGTCTTTACTTGAAAAGTTACCTTTTGCTTTAGAATCCCCTGCTTTGGTTGCACAACCTCTCAATTCTCAGTAAATCCCAAATATTTTTCCGGTCAGTTGCTTTGAAACTCAAAAGGGTACAAATATGTCTACCGAATCACCAATTATGGCAGATTTCATTTTCGATTCAAACAATCTTGTGAATTTTTGTTCACAATTGGAATCAAACGACCCGGAAGATAACACGGATACCCTACTAGAAGTCAAACTTCAAGATCTTATCGCGCTGAGAGAGACAATGCAAAGCGCTTATAGAAAGGTGTGTTTGGCAGATGATAAGGCCGTTCCAAATGATTTTAAAGAAGAAGCTAGTAAAAAATTTCAGCTGTGCACGGACAGCTTTCATATCTGTAAGTCCCATCTTTTAGATCAACTTAAAATTCTTCAAGGTAACACATCAACCCAAACAAATCCCTCCCGAGCTTCAACGTCTTTCAATGACAATTCTATCCCCTGTATTAAAGTCCCACCTTGCGATACTCAAACCTTTTATGGCAGCTATGAGGAATGGCCAGCTTTTCGTGATATGTTCACGGCCGTTTACCTCAACCACCCCAAATTAACGCCTGCCCAAAAACTTTTTCACCTGCGGAATAAAACTAGAGGAAAGGCAGGCACTATCGTTAAACAGTATAGTCTGTGCGACGACAATTTCGCGCTTGCTTGGGAAGCTCTGAGATCCCGTTTTGAAAACAAGCGAATTCTCATAGACAAGCAGTTGAAAACGCTGTTCAACCTACCATCTGCTAGTTCGGAAAACAGCGAAGCGATCCAAAACATTCAAAGTACAATCAACGATTGTCTTTCTTGCCTTAAAACCCAGGGGATCTCCGTCTCCGACTGGGATCCAATCCTCATCTACTTGTGTTCCACCAAATTACCTGAAGAAACACTCTCCCTATGGGAACAGTCGCTAAAGTCTCGAAAAGACCTTCCCAACTGGTCTCAAATGGATGAGTTTCTTACTAGTCGCTACGAAGTGGTGGAACGTTTGCACGGTTATAAAACCACAAAAACCCGAAACTCACTTCCCCAAAAATCCCCAGCGAAGATTCAATCGTATCATTCCCAAGAAAAACTTTCAAGAAAGTGCAAATTATGCGGGAAGAATCATTCGCTAAGGTTTTGTACCGAGTTCAAGAAACTCGATAGTCAGAAGCGGGCTAAATTCGTGGAAGACAACGGCTATTGCTCCAATTGCTTGGCCTACAACCACCTTTATACTGATTGCCACAGTGCATTCAAATGCTTCCATTGTAAGAAATCCCACCATACAATGCTGCATCCATCAACTACTCCCCAACCGGTTCCCAAGGGCCCAGTCCGCAACCAACCACCAAAATCGAAAAAACATGCAACCGCCTTGCTGCATACCAACTCCTCGACTTCCAATAAGACGAGGCATCCCATTTTCGATATTTCGGAGGGTAAAGCCAGCGATGAGGACACTCCTAAGTCCTCAAATGCAATTGAGCCCAATATTCAAGCTAACTTTTCTAGCAACAACGAGAATACTTTGCTTCCAACCGCCCAAGTACACATCGAGCACTTAGGTGAAATCTATACCCTTCGGGCCCTAATCGATCAGGGATCTCAGAAAACCTTCATCTCTGAAAAAACCCAAAATCGATTAAAGCTTCCGACCTTGCGTGCACACTTTTCTATCAGTGGTATGGGGGGAAAAATTGTCGAGAACTCCACTCGTACTTGTAGTCTAACTCTCGTTGCCAAACGACACAACGTTCGCATTAGTACCAAAGCGATTGTTCTCCATAAACTCACGAGCTTTTTACCCACATTTGAAATAAAGAAACCATCCCTGTCGGAAATAAAGGATTTGGACCTCGCCGATCCGCACTTTTTCACGCCATCTCAAATAGACCTGGTAATAGGCAGCGACGTAATCCCAGAACTGTTGCTTCCGGGAGTTAAACGCAATGTGCTTGGGAGTCTTCTAGCACAAAGGGCCCTGTATTCCATACATGGATTCGACTGGAAATTTTTGCCACCTAATGCCCCTCATATGGGCGGCCTATGGGAAGCCGCCGTAAAGAGTTTTAAGCTCCATTTCAAGCGAACAGCAGGAAGTCACAAATTCACTTTCGAAGAGCTGGCAACAATCCTGGCACGTATCGAAGCCGTTCTCAATTCTCGACCCCTCTCACCCATGTCTAGCGATCCTCAAGAGCTTTTAGCTTTAACTCCCGGTCATTTTTTACGTGGGGCACCGCTCCTTGCTATACCCGAACCCCATGCGGACAGTCTGTCAATGCAAAATCGTTGGGAAAAACTTAAGTTAATCCATCAGCAATTTAGTCAACGCTGGAAAGAGGAGTATCTCAAAGAGCTACATCAGAGGTATAAGTGGAAAACCCCGCAACAGAATTTATCGATTGGGGAGTTTGTCGTCATTAAAAGCGAATTATTACCACCAAACGAATGGCGGTTAGGTCGTATAGAAAAGGTTTATCAGGGTTCGGATGGTAAAATAAGAATGGCAGATGTCCGAACGCAACATGGCATGCTTACCAGGCCTATCGTCAAACTTTGCCCACTTCCAGTTCAACCAGATATACCGAGTCCTCAAAACTAATTGCTTAACACAGATCTTCTCTTTACCCACTAGTCATAAGTTTGTCAATATCATTTACTAAAGTCCAGATTATTTACAGGCATCGAGTTGGCGGCCCATCACGGGGAGGCTTATCCCCACGAACATCGCGTTAACTTATCTACTCAATGTCGTACGTCAAACGACCCTTTGCGACCTAGCCGAAGCCTTGACGTTCACCTATGCTTACTGTGCTACCGGTTCCACTCGCTACGATTTTGCAAAAAGTTTGCGGCACTGGATTTAGACGAGAAGTGGAAGCAAGTACGATTTTATGAATATTGCCCTAACTGTTTGGCTCGTACACATAGCCAAGTACGAGATTGTCACTCAACATGTAAATGCAAGATCTGCAATCAATGGCACCACACCTTGTTACATCGCCCGACTATTGCAGAAGAAGAGGAAGCTCAGCAGGCAGTAAGAAGCGTCGACGCAAGAACAATCCTCGATGTGGACCGGGCCATCGCGGCCCTTACTAAGCTGCGATCGGAACTTGCACCAGTGCAACGGGGCCGGAGTGTTTAAGCGATCTCGGCACTTAAAGTTTTCATGATTTGCATTCATGCATCCCTGTAACACTTCCACCTCACAAGCATCCCTGCGGTGAGTGGAAGTTCGAACACGACACTGGAATTGCTTCCATTGTACGTTATAAAAGGACTTACGTGGTGTAACTCTTCCTCTTTTACCAACATCAACTGACATCGGCGACACCTCGAGTCCACGAAGTTCAACATCATCATCGAAACAACGTGATCACGGAGATTCAACTTTAACTTGCGCCCGTACATCTAGCCGACGCCGTGTTAAGTATCATCCGTCCTCAATTGCTTGTTTAGACTAAATTCTCGGTTCACCTCTCGAGAACCAACATCTTTTCATTCAGATAGATATATACGCATACATGTGTTCATGCATATACATCTATCTCTAAATAATTTTCATTTGATAACATCATTGTAAATCCAGTTCATGAATTCGGACATTTTATTTTGTTAATCACGTTTAATATTGGAATCGAATCCATCTAATATACCTAAATTACCACCATTTGTTCCTATTAGCTTTAAGACAACAAACTTGTGAAATACATATTGAATTATTGAAACCCAAGTTGTCTTCATTCCATAGGAACGCACCTTTGATGTAAGTATTTTCCCTACATTTCATATATGCACACCCCTAGTACATTCAACAATTTGCATTCGCATACATTTTTCGCTAAGATAAACATATTTGCTGAAACAGATACCCAGACTCTTACATCATAAATTTAAATGTTCTTTAACTTTTCTGAAACTGCACACTCTGATGCCTAAAATTATACCCAAGCAAATTTTTTTGGTTGTACAAATTTTGCTGTATTTGGTAGAGAATTGGTGATATGGTGGCATATCCTAGCTAACCAAAAGTGCAAAAAAAAACTTCTTTCGGAGCCATAAACTTCTCTCAGAGCTTTACCCCCCAAAATGAGCTCCTTAGTAAAATAAAAAAAAACCTTAGAAAATGCTTAAAAACATTAACATGATTTACCGTTGTCGCTCATCTCCTCTCCAACTTTCATTTTCGCACAATTCTTTTTACGCCTACAACAAAAAGTGTCAGAAAACACTCCAAATCTCTCATATAATTGAGCCATGCAGTTCATTCGCTCTAAAATATTAATTTCTTCTCACAACGCTTCGTAAATCTTCATAAAAAGGGTTTTTTTTTATGTTTACTAAATAACATTCCGAAAAGGCTCCAATTACGGACTCTTTTTGGATCCTTTTTTGAGCGCTCCGACTTTGGTAAGCTTGGATAATTCGCACTTTTATGAATACATGTCTATAATTAACGCCCGTTTAACATTGCAACTCTTCGAGGTACGGGAAAGAATTCTGTCAAAAAGTAGAAGTCAGCTGGTCAATTGACACAACCTTAGCATCATTTGGCCATGTCATCAATTGTACTGGTACAAATTAAGGACGTGCGATGAACCGATTATCCAGGAAGGCGACTAGTGTAAATTCTTTGTTGGCCAAAGATTTTTCGATATACGTAACAATTTCATGTAACGCTGTTTCTGAGGATCTGCCTTTCACATAAGCATGCTGCATGCATTGTTCTCTAATTTCTCCCTGAGATGCGGTTCCATGAGCCGCTCCAAAACCTTGAGTTGGAATGGCGCAAGACTGATTGGTCTGAATTCTTTCGGGCCAACGTGAGATGTTCTACCCGCTTAGGTATAAAGATTACGCTGGAACTCTTCCAGGTGTTAGGAATGTCCTGAGCATTTTCTTTATTCGTGCAGGTTACTTGGAGAGCCTCCGCGCGGAAGCCTATAACTTACGTAAAAATCTACTGAATCCGACTGTACAAATTGCGTTTTCTAGAACTTCGCACTTTAGAAGTTTTTATATCTACACGCCGTGCAAATTTTTCAACTCACTCCCTTCCACTGTACAGATTATAATTAATTTTCACTCTTTTCAAAAAACAGTAAAATTGTATCTGCTTGGGCTTAATGATTTTGAACTGGAATCGCTGCTGAGAAAGATATTATAAATTATTATTACGTTTTTCAATTTTTTTTAACTTGAAGTTCATTTTAAACAACAAATTCTTATTATATTAGTAACCTTTCAAACTTAAATCAATTACTTAATGTATTATATTTAGTGTACACCCCACACAAAAACAGTATACCATTACTAAAAATGGCATTAGCACTATTTTAATACTTAAAATAATATATGTCATTTACTTTTCCTATGCTATATTATGTTAAATACAATATGGAAATTTAATGTAAATAGCATTAAAGAAATGTTTAATAAATGTAATGACATGAAAATGTAACATAAGGTAAGCACTCCCATATAGATAGCCCGCAGCCACTGTATACTCTGTTCAATGGACTGCAGGAGCTGTATAGGTGCTATACCGTCTAGCCCCGATGCTTGGAAAGGATTAAATGACCCAATGGCCCATTCTATTCTTTCATTTGTTAGGTAGTGCCCTAGGTCTTATGCTCCCTGACCCGTATGAGGTAGGTACCTATACTCGTTTTCCGCATCTGGAAAGTGAGTATCAAGGAGAAGTTGCAACGTTTCCTCCCCCGTTTTCGTCCAAGACCCATCCAGCCTTTTCAAACACCCCGCTCCACAGCGAGGTGATTTTGATAGGATTTTCCGTAATCTAGAACCATCCGAAACAGACTCTATACCACTACAGAAATCTCTCAAGGATGTTCTCTTAGATTTACTGAGTACCCTTTGTACTTTCTCAGGTGCTCTTTATACGAATCCCACTTTGAAGCCTCCCTCGAGGCCTTAGCACTAATGAAAGCTTGTCTACAAAGCTTCCTATACCTGTCTAGCTCGGGGTTCCACCAGGGTGGTTTTGCTTACCCCTAGCCATTTTAATGGGGCAGGCTTCATCCAAAGCCACCTGATATGCGTTGGTGAACTTATCTACCATATCATCTATTTCTATAATATCCCTGGGTTCATGGGGATGATAGTCGGGAATTTACTTGTCCAGTTCCTCTCTATACGTTTGGCAATTGGCATCCTTCAGATTTTTATACGGGGAGGATATGGGCGGTACACCTTCCAAATCGATATATATCGGACATAGCGATGGTCGGAGAAGGAGTGCTCATCGTAAACCATCCAATTTCCGACCATACCTTCCGCACCTCTCGAAAAAAGCGTAACGTCCAGAACCTCCCTTCTACTTTTGGTAAAAAACGTAGGCTCCCGGCCTCTATTACAAATAAAGATATTATACTGCAGTATAAAGTCAAAGAGTGACTCACCTCTCTCTCGTTTACACAGGCACTAAATCACGCCCTGTTGTGTGCATTGGCCTCGCCTCCAACGACGACGAGTCCCTTTACTTGCTCCTCAAGCCTATGCGTTGCCTGCGTAGGAGCTGGTTTAACGTGCGCTATATACATGTCGTACTATTGACCTCTATCTGCACGGATGTCGTATTCTCGTCGCTAAAATGAGGAAGAAAAAAAGGATGTGGATTTCAATAAGATGCATGCGCTAGGTTTCCCTACTGTGGCTCCACTTACCAGTCTAAGCCCTGCAGCCTTCAGCCCGCAAATGTTGTGACCGACCACCCATGGCTCCTGGATGAGGGCTATATCCGCTGAGAGGGTCGATGCGCCGTCGTCCTCTTCCGCACTGTCCATCGGATCGGACCGGCTGGGTTCGACATCCTCAACCACCCCCTCGCTGTCGTCCTTCTCCAGCTCCTCCTCCAGGTCCTGGCTCCTCTGGTTTCCCTGGTATCCAAACCCTAACCCTCGGTCTACATGGGATCTCGCTAAGATCCACCGCCCTGATCGTCGCACCAGGGCAGACTGCTCTCTTATACATAGCAGCCGACCGTGAATCCCCATAGGCCACCACCTTCACCGAAGCCTGGAATCACCCCACTTCTTTCCAGGAGGGGATGGGACCAAGAAATTCGGCCAAGACGCTGACCGAGTGGGTAGCCATCTCAGCCCGCACTCAGTCCCAGTAAGACCGGAAACGCCTCTCCCCATTGGGGTTCGAGTCAAAGACCCTCAGAAGTATGCTACCTTAGCAATCTCTGCAAACGTGGGGCCTAGTACTCTAGCATTTTTTTGTTAGAGGCGCTCGACCCAGCCTCCATGGACCTGTTACGTTTCTCGGTCCCCTTTTCTTCTACCCGACGACTGCTTTGCTGAAAGCCGTGGGCGTTGGAAGGGGGTAACCCCTTACTGGGTACGCTTTCGCCGGCGGTCTCAACTCTCTTGGTCGCCCCTCCCTCACCCGCAACTACTAAATTACCCCCGGCACTAGACCCTGGCATCGCCTGGAGTCTCCGTACTCTCACCCTATCAGCCGCAGCACGGCTGGTAGAGGCGCCCTGCGTCGCTGCACCGCCGTAACCTAGGGGGGTTCTCCCCTCCGACTTTGTTGGAGTGTCGGCGTCCTTACTTTTTGTTTTGATTGGTTTTATTTTTATACCTAGTAGTGCTTCACACACAAGGTATATTAACTTCATTCGCCTAACGGTAGTATGTAACGGCATAAACGAATCGAGATAGATATTGACTTATGTATATCAAAATGTTCAGAAGCAAAAGAGAAATTGATTGAGCCATGTCCGTCCGTCCGTCTGTCCGTCTTTGAACACGATAACTTGAGTAAATCTTGAGATATCTCAATGAAATTTGGAATGCAGGTTCCTTTTAACTTATCTTGGAGAGCTATTGAGAATAGGCAAAATCGATTAAAAGCCACGCCCACTTTCTATGTATATAATATTTTCGAAAATACAAAAAGAGTGATTATTCAGTACATAATACACCTATAAGGATACAATTCGGTGTGAATTTTTTCAAAAGGGGTGTGGCACTGGCCACTTTTGATTAAGTCAAATTTGGAAATATTATTAGTCATTAATCAAAAACCGCTAAAGATAGCAAAATAAAATTCAGCACACATATTTATATTAATACAGGCAATATTCCGAAAAAAAATTAGCGAAATCGGGTAAGGTCCACGCCCAATTTTATACGAAAGATTTTGAAAAGGATCATAGATATATTGAATATGCAATAACTTTTCTTAAACTAGATGCATATCATTTCTCTTTTACCTCTAAAGTTTTCGTGGGCAAAGAAAGTGGAATGCACAAAATTTTTGGAAATTGGGCGTGGCCCCGCCCCTTTATGGTGGATTATTCCACCAAACTTTCCACTCTGGTAAAATTGATTTATTGAAACGATATTTAGAGATAGTGTTCAACATGTAAAGCTAACTCTTTCCTGTAAAAATAAACAAAATTGGTTAACGGACACGCCCACATTTTGAACACAGTTCTGAAAAACTTCTTTTTAAAATTAAAATCGCGATATTTCCATAATTGTATAAGTTATATAAATAAGATTTTACACACATAATACGCTTTTAAAGCAAAACTAAACTGTGAAAAAATGTGGTGGATGTTGGGGAAGTAGGTGTGGCACCGCCCACTTTTCAGCAAACAAGTTCAGCTATTTTCAAAAGCGATTGCTTGAAATTTCAAGAAGGTGTTTCAATGAAAGTTAGTGAGATGCTTCCTAATGGTATGTAGTATACTCCTGCCAAAAATTACGCAAATCGAATAACAAACAAGCATGATTTACGGGCAAGTAGTTAACACCCCACTGCTTTTTTATTAAACGGTTTTATTTAGCTCACCCCGTTTGTTTTATTCTTGGGTCAAATTTAGTAATTCAAATTTCACCCTCTTCCTGTCAACCGATTAATCTGAAATTTTGCATACACTTTGGATTTTGGTGACAATACAATTATGTTTAGGTGTTGCCACCTGGGACGGTTTACAGGGTTGCCACCTATCTCAAATTTTTTTAAATATAGAGCTAGATATGCCAATACGGGTATCAAATGAAAGGTATCTTCGTCCGTATTCCAAATATGACAATTTCAAGCAGGGTTGCCACCTAGAGTTGCCACCTGACCGCATTTTATGTTTTTCCTTATATCTCGGGATCTGCTTGACCGTTTTGAATGAAATTAGCATATAGATAGCATGATTCATTCTAAGATTATATTCGTGGGTGTTGCCACTTGGGGTGGTTTACAGGGTTGCCACCTATCTCAATGTTTTCTAAATATAGAGCTAGATATGCCAATACGGGTATCAAATGAAAGGTATCTTCGTCCGTATTCCAAATATGACAATTTCAAGCAGGGTTGCCACCTAGAGTTGCAACCTAACCGCATTTTATGTTTTTCTTTATATCTCGGGATCTGCTTGACCGATTTGAATGAAATTTGGCATAAAGATAGCATGATTCATTCTTAGATTATATTCGTGGGTGTTGCCACTTGGGGCGGTTTACAGGGTTGCCACCTATCTCAAGACGAATCCCTACCACCTCCAGAAAAACTGGGGATAGTGAAAAAGTAGGCGTGGTACCTCCCATACAACTGGAATATTTCGTGGTCAATATCTCTAGGTTAACAAAGCTATACGAAATTAAATATTAAATCATCCAAGTTAATTTTAAATCTTTGCAAAATGAAGTAGGCTACTTATTTTAAAAATTCTTGAGACCGCGTATAATTGATAAATGTCAATTACAAATTTCAAATTTAATTTTAAATCTTTGCAAATGCAGTAGGCTACTTCTTTTAAAAATTCTTGAGACCGCGTATAATTGATAAATGTCAATTACCAATTTCTTTTAAAGATTGTTGAGACCACGTATAATTGAAACTCAATAAATAAATTAGAGTTTTTTTGAAGACGCCTCAGAGAGATGTACCGCGCGCGTTCTGTTTATCATAATCGTAACGTTTAGATAAAAATAATAATAGTGAAAAACAGTGATTTAAATTAATTGAAACAAGTGAAGTGTAAAGCAACTTCTAAGACAAAACATAAAAAAATCGTAACGTTTAGATAAAAAAAAAATAATCAGGGTATTCGTTCAATGTCGTAAATGCCTCGTAAATGTCGTATATATCCTAAACTTCCTAAACTTGTATGAAAAGTGACAGATATAGGAAGTTTACAATATTTAAGAGGCAAATACGAACATAAACGAAAACCCTTAATAATAGTGAAAAAACAGTGATTTAAATTAATTCAAACAAGTGAAGTGTAAAGCAACTTCTAACACAAAACATAAAAAAATCGTAACGTTTAGATAAAAAATAAAAACAGGTAAAAAACTTTTTAAGTTAAACGGTTTTATGTTAAACATACATTGCAATATTTAAGATAAATGTACTAAAAACCAAAAAATAATAAAATAGATACAGTCGTGGGAATTATAAACATATGCATAGACTAGATTAAAATAAAACCGGGGAGCACGTCAATTGTCTACAATTGTTGATTAAAATGTTTGTTTTGTAATGTTGCACTATAATTAGGCAGTTGTTCAACCGACAACGATGGACGTGTGATAAGTAGGGCTATAATGTGGAAACAAGCTAGCAAGCTCGATTATAAGCGAGTTTTAGGGTTTCATAGTGGTGAGCGAGTAGTACTTTTATCATATGTTTTGTCGATTAAAGACACACTACGAGCAGTGAAACGATTCCTCGCCAGCCAGCAGTGTGAATGTCCAACGATAAACTAGCTGAAACATCTCTTTTATTTACATGGAGTGTATAACTATTGGAATTTCCATGAGCAAGAAAATAGTAAGTAATTTCCTCACCGTCTGCGGGCCAACTGCCTAACGACGAATTAAACGATTCTTCTATCGCACATTAAGGTAAATGTCCATAATTTCGTGGTACTAAGGAATTTTCTGACTTTCTACCTCTCTTGCGTAAAAACGGATGAAGGAAAATTAAAAAGTAAATTTTTCCCATTGAGTTGATCTATTAAGATAGCTTTCCATTTAATTTCAAACAAAACTAACAAATGTTTTATTTTATATAAATAAAAATGTGTGAGTACCTCAAATGTCCCTAATTTCGTGGCAAAAATTTTCTGATGTACCTAACTTCGTGGTAAAGTGTCCCTAATTTCGTGGTATTTGGTTAAACTCTAATTTTATGGAAAATGAAAGTTATTTTAAACGCAAATTCCTAAAATTTATTTATTAAAATTTATGTTCAAAAATTTTAAATTTTAAATAATTTTTTTATTGTTATTGTATTTATGAAAAGAAAGCGTTTTAAGACCAAGTAAGTATTAATTTGTTTAGTACTTAGTAATCAGTTGATTAGACGGATTTTTTAATTGTTAATGATTACTTCAATTGGTTTTTGAGAAAAGGCAATTAGTAATTGATTGCGATTGAAAAAATAAAAAAAACCAATAAAAAAAAATTTATTTAACTGATGTAATTTGTTACTTTTCTCAAAATTTCTTTTATTTATTATTACTAAAAATGTTTTTTTTTTAATTTTTGTGTTTTTTTGGTCTTTTAAGTTTTTTTTATTTTTAAACAAAATAAATAATTAAAAAAAATAGTTTTAAAACAAAAATAAACAATAAAAAAAATTGATGTAGCTTATTATTTTTTATTATTTCAAAAAATGTTTTTTTTTTTTAAATTTTTTTGGAATATTTTTAATTTATTTGTATTTTTTTAATTTTTTGATTTTTTTTTTAATTTAATTTGGTTTTTTATTCTTTTTTTTAATTTTTTGTTAAGAATGTATCTAAATGCGCAGTATACCACGAAATTAGGGGCATGCGATAAAATTGATGTAGGTAATTTCGTGGTATCGCTTTAAGCGGTAATATGAGTTTTATATTTAAATTCTTTTGTTTATTATCGCTATTCATTCATAACAAAAGCAAAAAAGTATAAATCTTGGCATATTTTTTTAAATTAAATGAAAAGTTATTGAATAAACAAAAGTTCTATAATGCCATTATTTCGTTAAAACACAAGCACAAGCAGAGCTTTTCGATTAAAATATTAACGAATGGGTTAATACAAGTGTACCACGAAATTACGTCAAAATCTTCCTCAGGGGTTTATTTAATAATTAAAATACTTAAAATAATAGGGTATCTTATGAAATGTGAAAGAAAATAAGGAAAACAGAAAATATTATATTCCCATAATTTCGTGGGTACCACGAAATTAGGTACATCACAAAAAACATGTGTCCCTAATTTCGTGGTATTTAAATATTAAATAAAATGTAAATGAAAAGTTATTGAAATAAGTTTTACAGTATTAAAAACGTTTAAGAAATGTTAAATAAAACCAAAAAAATTATCGTCAAAAAAAAAAATTTAAAGATACAATTTTTACAGGCTTAACAAATTCTACTGGTCTCCTTAACAGTTTCCTTAAGAGGCCTCCCTACAAAAGGCTCATTTTCTGAGCTTCCAACTTTATAATGATTGTTGTTGTCATAGGTTCAATTTTAAAAAATTTTTAAAATATCCATTATTACACCCGAAAAGTTACTCTTTATTATAAAATTTTCAGTTTTAAAAATAACTCGCCAAATTTCTGGTTTAAAAGAAAAAATCGAAATACCACGAAATAACGTACTACCACGAAATTATGGACATTTACCTTAAGTCGATAATTTGTAGACAATTGACGTGCTTCCCGGTTTTATTTTAATCTAGTCTATGCATATGTTTATAATTCCCACGACTGTATCTATTTTATTATTTTTTGGTTTTTAGTACATTTATCTTAAATATTGCAATGTATGTTTAACATAAAACCGTTTAACTTAAAAAGTTTTTTACCTATTTTTATACCTAGTTTTTATTAATATTTTTTTTTTCATACCTGTCCTGGACATGGAGAAAGCTATTTATATTTTGTTATTTAGTAATAATTTAATTTACCACTCACAACAGAAGTGTTTTTTATCGAAAACAATTAGTTGCCTTTATAACAACTTTTCAGGCATTAAAATAAGCTTGAGGTAGTTGGGATACCACAACTGATCACTACTAGGTATTTAATGTTCGGTTCCACCCGAATTAAGACTTCCTTACTAGTTTTACCTGTTTTTGGTCCCACGAATAGCGAAGAAAGATTGTCGTCCGCAATATCCGGGGTAAGGCCAAAGATTACAACTGGGATGGGCCATGAACTCAGAGGGCACCGTTACAGACTGGGCTATTTAAAGGAGCCCCCAGCCAGGCTGATCCTCGGCACGGTTCGTGACGCATGACACCTTGATCCAGCCCCTTACCTCGCGACCATAGTCAGAAATCACCTCAATGCGCCTGAGCTATTCAAGGAGCCAAGACATAAAGCCGTGATATCTGACCTTAGCTGGATCCTTCCGTACGGGAGAGTACTGATGTACCAACCTGTATAGAACACTGTAGTATCCATTAGCAGTCAGCACCCTCTTGGAGGCTTCAGTCTGAGGATTTTCGTCAACCACTTTTTTATTTTAATTTTATTTTTATAGTACTCCTAATAGATTTGCAACAGCCACTTTAAAGCATTGAACTGATTTGGGAGATTTAATTGAGATTGGTAATGAGTTCCACTCCCTGATAGCACTAACAAAAAATAACCTTGAAACCGTGTTATGATAATAAGGTTGCAAGTGCAAGACGATTGTACAATTTTTAAATTCTGGTAAAGGTATCCAGGTTTGTGACTTTTAATCAAATTTGAATAAAAATATTGTTAAGTAAGTTCAAACACACGCACATATAGTGCAACCTAAACATTACATATAAATAAACAAAGAATAAAAAATACTGATCTACATATTTCCATACGTAAACAAAACTACACAATAAAACAAAATGCGCACTATAAGCACAAATTCAATTTACGTCAATAATTTACTTCACTTATTGTCAATCATGCACTTTTCCCTTATAGTTATAGCTTAAGATAATATTGCTAGTGTAAGCATTTTTTATTGTATAAAAGCCGTAGTAAAATAAAGAACATCATGCAGAAACGAATTCACTTCTTTTGATGCATGCAATCTTAAGGTGCTTCTACCTAAGATACTCTTTTTTTATATAACACACTCAAGGCGATTCTGCGTGAGTAAACTCACAACAAAAAGCAAACATCGTTCGATTGGTGTTCTACCTACCGGAACATTTTTGGTGACCCCTACGTGATCCGGCAACAAGGACTAGGATCACACCAGAAGACGCAACATATAAGGACGAATCATTGTCGTAAATTCAATCAACCACCTCATAGTGGTAATTTTGTGGCCCTGCATCAAGGACGCCACTAAACATAGACATTACCGTACATTGCCGTGAAGATAACAAACAAGTTGATCCTGTAACACGACACAGAATCACATCACCAATCGACCTATTGTTGTCTATACATCATAGTCAATACAACCCCTGTTGTTGCTAAACTTTGACCAGCACCATGAGCACTTTCGAGGAGCTTGTCGCTTAGCAGCAGAGTTTGGCGACCGAGACCGAAACCCTCATTCGCAATGTGAAGAAAGATTCCAGCTCAAGGAAGGCTCACCACTACTATGAGGAACTTCTCCTATGTCTTGAAAGTTCGTGGTCGAAGTTCGGGAGCACCGATAATAAGATAAGATGTCTCTCTGATCTACCATTGACCCACCAATACTTTACGCACATTTCGAATAAGACGTTGGAACACATAAATATTTTTGAATCCGAAATGCTGAAGCTTTTGAAGGTGACAGACATTCATCGGAAGGAAGATCATGATGGTGAACCCACCAACCATATGATGCAACGATTAATAAGCTAATTCGAAACCAAAAGGCTTTAATGCGAGCCTTAAGCCGAAATGTCGACGAGATTAATGAAAATTTTGAAGACGCATTACCAGGCTAAGGTATCTCTCATAACCAAACACATGAACTAACAACGAGTTATTATGGCAATCGACCACTATTGAAGACATCGACGGATACACTCAAGATGCATATTACGAATTAGAGGCTCAAGCACACAATACCCTCTCTAACCTGCAGCAGCGCACTGCTGCTATCAACCCAAACATGACGCCGACTACGAACGCAAATGAGCTACACCTGGTACGACTACCAAAAATCCAAATCCCAATGTTCAGTGGTAGCTATCTACATTGGGTAGTCTTCAAGGACCTCGATGTGCTACTAATACACAATGCACCAATGAGCGAAGTCCAAAAAATGTTCCATCTGAACACTCATTTGTCAGATGAACCAAAGAATCTCATTGCCTATTTCAACGGCAAACTATGAAACCGCATGGAACCTGCTGATAAATAGAGTAAAAGGCTTATTGTGACCTCATTGCGGAACAATCTACTGTCTCATCCAAAAATAAAGAATGAAACATCGCAAGCCCTTAAATGTCTACACGACCTCGCTAAGGAATGCATCCATGGGTTAAAGGCCCAGGGAATTGCAGTAGAACAATGGGATGCTATAATAGTGCATATACTATTAATTAAATTGGGCCCTTCCACTGAAACCCTGTTTGAACAATCCCTCAACGATAACAAGAGGCTGATAAATTTAGCCGAGCTGCTTACATTCATAGACCACCGGTTCCAAGAATTGGAAACTCGTGGAAAGGCCATAGAAACTGGCCCGGGAAGAGACAGGTAAAAGATATCGACAATCGCTTCGACAACAGGCTGTGAAGTGTGCGGATCAGGAGAGCATGCCATATATTAATGTGGGAAGTTCTTCAAAATGGTACCGGCTTAAATGCTACAGTGGACTCAGAAGAAGAGGTTATGCGTCAACCGCTTCAAACCATATCATCGGAGCAGGGAATGTACATCACGTTCTTGCTCAAAGTGCACGAAGAAGCACAACACATTGCTACATTTGGAACTAGCAAGAGATAAGCCGCGAACAATTGCGACTGAGCCCCAGATCAATCAGTAAATACAAAAACATAATACCTCTCAAATAAAGAGTAATAAATTGCAATATTTAAGATAAATGTACTAAAAACCAAATAATAAAATAGATACAGTCGTGGGAATTATAAACATATGCATAGACTAGATTAAAATAAAACCGGGGAGCACGTCAATTGTCTACAATTGTTGATTAAAATGTTTGTTTTGTAATGTTGCACTATAATTAGGCAGTTGTTCAACCGACAACGATGGACGTGTGATAAGTAGGGCTATAATGTGGAAACAAGCTAGCAAGCTCGATTATAAGCGAGTTTTAGGGTTTCATAGTGGTGAGCGAGTAGTACTTTTATCATATGTTTTGTCGATTAAAGACACACTACGAGCAGTGACGCGATTCCTCGCCAGCCAGCAGTGTGAATGTCCAACGATAAACTAGCTGAAACATCTCTTTTATTTACATGGAGTGTATAACTATTGGAATTTCCATGAGCAAGAAAATAGTAAGTAATTTCCTCACCGTCTGCGGGCCAACTGCCTAACGACGAATTAAACATCATTAAGTCGATAATTTGTAGACAATTGACGTGCTTCCCGGTTTTATTTTAATCTAGTCTATGCATATGTTTATAATTCCCACGACTGTATCTATTTTATTATTTGGTTTTTAGTACATTTATCTTAAATATTGCAATGTATGTTTAACATAAAACCGTTTAACTTAAAAAGTTTTTTACCTATTTTTATTTTTTGGTTTTTAGTACATTTATCTTAAACATTGCAATGTATGTTTAACATAAAACCGTTTAACTTAAAAAGTTTTTTTACCTGTTTTTTTATGTTTTGTGTTAGAAGTTGCTTTACACTTCACTTGTTTCAATTAATTTAAATCACTGTTTTTCACTATTATTATTTTTATCTAAACGTTACGATTATGATAAACAGAACGCGCGCGGTACATCTCTCTGAGGCGTCTTCAAAAAAACTCAAATTTATTTATTGAGTTTCAATTATACGTGGTCTCAAAAATCTATAAAAGAAGTAGCCTACTGCATTTGCAAAAATTTAAAATTAAATTTGAAATTGGTAATTGACATTTATCAATTATACGCGGTCTCAAGAATTTTTAAAAGAAGTAGCCTACTGCATTTGCAAAGATTTAAAATTAAATTTGAAATTTGTAATTGACATTTATCAATTATACGCGGTCTCAAGAATTTTTAAAAGAAGTAGCCTACTTCATTTTGCAAAGATTTAAAATTAACTTGGATGATTTAATATTTAATTTCGTATAGCTTTGTTAACCTAGAGATATTGACCACGAAATATTCCAGTTGTATGGGAGGTACCACGTCTACTTTTTCACTATCCCCAGTTTTTCTGGAGGTGGTAGGGATTCGTCTTGAGATAGGTGGCAACCCTGTAAATCGCCCCAAGTGGCAACACCCACGAATATAATCTAAGAATGAATCATGCTATCTTTATGCCAAATTTCATTCAAATCGGTCAAGCAGATCCCGAGATATAAAGAAAAACATAAAATGCGGTTAGGTGGCAACTCTAGGTGGCAATCCTGCTTGAAATTGTCATATTTGGAATACGGACGAAGATACCTTTCATTTGATACCCATATTGGCATATCTAGCTCTATATTTAGAAAACATTGAGATAGGTGGCAACCCTGTAAACCACCCCAAGTGGCAACACCCACGAATATAATCTTAGAATGAATCATGCTATCTATATGCTAAATTTCATTCAAAACGGTCAAGCAGATCCCGAGATATAAGGAAAAACATAAAATGCGGTTAGGTGGCAACTCTAGGTAGCAACCCTGCTTGAAGTTGTCATATTTGGAATACGGACGAAGATACCTTTCATTTGATACCCATATTGGCATATCTAGCTCTATATTTAAAAAAATTTGAGATAGGTGGCAACCCTGTAAACCGTCCCATGTGGCGACACCCAAACATAATTATATTGTCACCAAAATCCAAAGTGTATGCAAAATTTCAGATTAATCGGTTGACAGGAAGAGGGTGAAATTTGAATTACTAAATTTGACCCAAGAATAAAACAAACGGGGTGAGCTAAATAACACCGTTTAAAAACAAATATACGTATCAAAACAAACAACAGAAAAATGTCATTACTGTGACAAAGAAAATAAGAATAACTAAGACACACAATAAATGAATAAGATCAGCAGTGTTGGATTTGATGGTAGCGATATGGTAAACATACTCCCCAGGTTGAAGCTATTACTGGGCTTCAACTATTCGTCAACAAATAATGGACATATCTTCGATATATATCTCCGGTACTCTCCAGTTTGAGTTTTGAAGTCCACCACTCGCAACAATCCATCGATTCCTGGATGCAAGGGCGTAATGCGAACCAACTGCCATTTGAAAGTTGGCAGGTTTGGATCGTTCAATATCACCACATCATCTACTTTAATGTTGGCCAATAGTTTCTGCCATTTGGGTCTTCTACGAAGCTGCGCCACGTAATCGGTTGACTATTTTCGCCAAAAATCGTTCACGATTCATTGCATATAACGCCATCTGTTCAGCGTTGACACCATGCTGCCTTGATCAGGAATAGACTTTATTGGCCGCATTATTAAAAAATGGGCAGGCGTTAATGGATCAGTGTCGCCTTCGAATCGTAGGCAAAGCAGTCTTGAGTTTAAACAGGCCTCGATCTGACATAGAACCGTGGAAAGCTCTTCGAAGGTAAACGAACTGGTTCCCATGACTCTTTTAAGATGAAATTTTACCGTCTTTACTCCAGCTTCCCATAATCCCCCAAAGTTTGGGGCGTAAGGGGGTGAGAAGTGCCATTCTATGCCCAAATTGGAGGCTTCATCGGTGATGGCATTCTGATAATCCTGAGTGCTGTGTAGATTGAAAACGTTACGTAGAACTTGATTAGCACCAACAAAGTTTAAACCATTATCGCTGAATATGCTACGGCACAACCCACGACGTGCCACGAACCTACGTAGAGTTGCAATGAAAGCTTCCGTTGACAGTTCAGTTACAGCTTCGAGGTGAAGGGCCTTTGTTACGAGGCAGACAAATACTGCAATATACGCCTTATGGGTTTTGGCACCGCGTCCCTTCCATGTCCTAATGGTCACCGGCCCGCAGTAATCAACGCCGGTATTGACGAAAGGAATGCTGGGTTGCACTCGCTGTCGGGGCAGTTGTCCCATAAGTTGCTGATACGGCGCTCCTTTGTACCTCATGCATACACGCAACGACGCACGGCTCTAGAACAACCGATGATGTGGTAAGCTAATGAGACTAAAACAACTGTTTGTCGAACACCGGAATGAAGATTACTTTTATGAACCGCTTCGATGAGTAACGTACTGAGGTGGTGCTTATTATTCAAAATGGACGGGTGTGCCTCCTCGTAAGAATGTTTGCCGAAGTCAGCTGGCTGTTAATGCGAACTATACCTTTTTCGTCTATGTATGCATTTAAATGCTCCTCGCTTTGGAATTTGCCTGCCGCTAGTTAGTTGATTGATCTCTCTCTTGAACATAGATTGCTGCGCAAGACGTATTAGTGTAAGTCTCGCCTCATTTAATTCATTTGCAGTGAGAAATCCATGACCCGTTTCACCCTTGGAACGAAACATTCGTTTAATTCTGGCTACAGAGCGCACTAATCAGGAAAAATTAGAAAAACTTGATAAATGCTCAGTGTAGAAATCGGGCTGTTGTTATATTTGAACATAGCTCCAATTCGTAGCAGGTAATACACAAACGATTTCGGTATATTTTATAGAGCGGCTGACCTTATCGACAAGCTATGCTCCTAAGAGTGCTGCACATAACTGGTGGAATACTTAACTCTGGCTTAGAAGGCGCAACACGAGTTTTACTTGCAATCAGCGAAACATCTATTTTGTTATCTGAATCTTGTATTCGTAAGTATACCACTGCACCATAAGCCAGTTTCGATGAGTCTGCAAACACATGTAGCTCGGCCTTTGCATTTTCAAAAAATTGTGTCCATCTACGTACAGACAGCTCGGATATACCTTCAGCCCCATCCCGAAAGGTGTTATATTCGTCTAACAATGGCTTTGGTATGGGCTCGTCCCAACCAATACCCGTTGACAACACCTTCTCCATTAAAATTTTTAGAAATATCACCATCGGGGATAACCAACCCAGAGGATCGAATATTCTAGCGATAATTTAATTATTGATAGCAAGTCCCTTTTAGAACCGTTTATACCGATATCGGTAAGTTGTATTCGGAAACGAAAAACATAGGGTTTTGATGGCACCCTTTCCTCCAATAATTTGAGATTCTCGGTCGGATTGCGGAAAATCATCAATACACTCTTGATTATTTGACGACCATTTACGTAGTTTCATTCCCGCTGATGAAAGTAACCTATTAAGATCGTTCGATACGCTTTTTGCAGCTTCTATAGTGGGTGCACCACCTAAATAATCATCCATGTAAAATTGTTCCACCAAATGTGAACATGCGTTTGGATAAATTTTCGTGTTGGTAAGCGCTATTTGTTTTAAAGTTCTTGTTGCTAAGAAAGAACCCGCGTTGTACCGTACTTTACGGTATTAAGCTTGTATATTGCTGGTCTCAAATCTTCAGAATCTCGCCAATATACAGTATATCTCGCGTACAGTATGGGTTTGACAAAAATGTTTTTCTATAGGATTTTCGGTGGCTTCATTTGTGACTGCAACATCAGTGAGGCTTTCTTAATCCCAAAAGCCTCTTAAGAGGTGATCAAGATCTGAGACAGACACCTTTAACACACGTATCTCAGTTGGTGCTTTTATGCTTCCAGTGCTACCAGCTACGACCCAACCGAATAGTGTGTTTTTAGCGATTAATGCCTAAGAGGGGTGTGTTACTTGGTCATCGACAAGTGCTTGAAATACGACATCGTCACCCAATAAAATATCGTTTGCAGCAGGTTGATCGAAATAGGGATCTGCTAAATTTAGCTTTATGAATTCTATACTAGCTTCTGTAACTCTTACCTGTGGCAATTCATCGGTGAGCGCTGGTATTACATATGCAGTTGCTGTAATATCATTTGCTGCTGCGATGTTCATTACAACTTTTCCTCGAGTTGTCATGAATTTCTTGGGTTGACCGATTCCACTTATTGATACTTTTGCGTTCGTTCGTGTAGGGTTTAACCGCTGAGTACATGATTCAGTTATCAGCATCGACTACGAACCAGAATCCAACAATGCCTTGACAATCACTTACCATTACAATAGCAGTCGGCAGAATAGTGATTTTTCTATATTTCGACATAGGTACATACTCAGTGGCATTTATCGATAATACATTAGCTGATGATTTAGTTTCGTGTAGCAGCGTATTGTGCTTGCTTCTACACAATCGGCAATTAGAGAACTTGCACTCTGATAGATTGTGTTTAGCGCGTAGGCAATTGGGACATATGCCGTGTGTATTTACAAATTCATTTCTAGAAGGTATTGACAATTCTTTAAACAGCGCGCATTGGTAGAGTGCGTGATTTTGTTTACATTTCGGGCTTAAGGTCTTGCAATGCATTATGTTGTTGTTGTAGCGCTACGTTGCCCAGTCTAGGTAGTCAGTGTCTACCCAATATTGTCTTCTAACGGAAATCCTAGAAACCTAGCGGCTTCAACAGGGGTGGACCAGAGGGATATGGGTGCTAGAAGAGTAGGATCGGTTGAGCAGACAAAAAGATGATTTGTATTATGGGGGGACAAGCCGCATGCCGGACAAACATTAGGCAAGTCGGGGTTCAGTCTGGATAGGTAAGAGTTTAACCTATTACAATATCCAGACCGGAGTTGAGCCAGCATCATCCTAGTCTCCCTAGGAGCACGCGCTCCTCTTCGGCAACGGGTGGCGTCCAATTTCTTTATATGGAGCTAGTAACGTTTCTTTGTCTTTACCCCAAGTGCTGCCAGCTAGCGACTTGAGGATTTTGTTACGGCTTTGGACTTTATTGGCAATTGCGGTTATATGAGCGCCGTATTTGAACATGTTATCAAACGTCACCCCTAAGATTTTGGGGTGTGAGACAGTTGGTAGTTTGACACTATCAACGTAGACGTCTAATTCTATGTTCACTTGGTCTAATTCCATTTCGCTACCCCCCTGCTTAACCCCTGCAATGCATTATAATTTTCGTTTGTTACATAGTAAAATTGTTTCGGAGAGTCGAGGCTCCCTGTTTTAATTGATGGGTGTTCTAATAATTTACGTAGATGGGCATCAACAATGAGAGACGTTTTGTTGTATCGCTCACATAATAGCGCCCATGCCGTTTCGAAGTTGTCGTCACTGGGTGACAGATGCTTAATTATCGACAATGCTTCACCCTTGAGTCGGCCTTGTAGTTATTCCATTTTTTCAATGCCAGCTAAATCCTTGCGAGATTTTATAATTGCGGCGAATAAATCCCTAAACCGAACCCAAACATCGAACACGCCCGTGAATTCGGGAATGGAGATCTCTGGTAAAGTAGTCTTCATAATACTTCGACTGGGAGTGATTTCCTTTTGTATCGATGTCGTTGGCAATTTTTCCAGTATAGAATTGAGAGCAGTTTGGTTATTAGCAATACTTTCCAGAGAAGCTCCTACGCTTGTGTTGTTCATTTCATCAGGTTGAAAAGGAGAACCGATCGAGGGCGCTGCTTCGTCGAAAAGGTTGAACATTTTTGTTTGACTTTGAAGCTATTGGGGTCAAATTCATCACGTACATTTAATTCGTCTTCGAACTTATCATTGGCAACGGACTGTTTAATTAATGTTTGCACCATATCAAATTGCTTGATAATGTCGTCTATCTTTGCATAACGCACTTTGATATCGGCAATTGTGCACTCGGGCTTTCGTATAAAATTTTCTATACGGGTAATTTGAGCCTTAATCGAGGCTCTTTGACGCATTAATGAATCCATGGATCCGGCTCGTTGGGACCAATTATGTACGATTCACGAAATATGACACGATTTTATTTGCACTTGCATGTGCTTAGCGAACTTTATTATTACAATTATCCGGATGTAATTACAAGAAAAACAAATATACGCATCAAAACAAACAACAGAAAAATGTCATTACTGTGACAAAGAAAATAAGAATAACTAAGACATACAATAAATAAATTAGATCAGCAGTGTTGCATTTGATGGTAGCGATATCGTAAACAACCTACATCACTCCAAGGCAGCTTCGGCTGCCCTTCTCTTGCGCCTCGGCGCCTCTCTTACTTTCTGTTATCCAATTTCAGTGACGCAGACACAGTGAGCATCAGCCTCGAAGTTGAAGGCAGCAAATCTGGCTAACTGCAGCCTATATGGCGCATGAAGCCCCTCAATTACCATCAAGCTACGCCACGTTCCGCACAAATGGATAGAAGCGAAGATAGTCTTCATACCGAAAGGAGGATGAGTTTCGCACTCAAAACCAAAGGCCCATTTCCGTTTTAGAGGGATCTACGCTAAGGCCGCTTATCATAGCCCAGTCCTCCACGAGGTTCAGAGCCGATTGGAGCAGTTCACTTAGTGTCTGCAGATGCCTGCCAGTGGCCGTAAGAGCGATGTCGTCGGCGTAGGCAATGATTTGACATCCGGTATTTTCCAGTTCGAGAAGTAAGGTGTTAACGGTTAGGTTCCACAGTAAAGGGGATAGAACTCCCCCTCGAGGTGTGCCTCGAGATGCGTACCGCACTATTGAGGCCTCACCCAGATTAGCCTGGATAGTTTTCTTTGCCAGGAGCTGACTAACGAATTCCACAAGCTGGAGTTCCAGTCCTTCAATGTCGAGAAAGATACCCAGCGTGTACTCCTTGAGGGCAAGTCCTTTTTCTATCTTCGTGGTAATAGCATGGAGTGCTGTTTCCACGGACTTGCCCTTAGAGTATGGGTTTTGAGGCTTCGAGAGGTCAAGAGGGTGCTGATTATTCCTAATGTGCGCATCTAGTATTCTTTCCACTACCTTAAGAAGGAAGTATGTAACGCTTATAGGCCGAAAGCCCTTTGGTTTTGAGTGCGAAACTCGCCCTCCTTTCGGTATCAAGACTATCTTCGCTTCGATCCATTTGTGTGGAACGTGGCGTAGCCTAAGACATGCTGTGTAGACATCGGACAGCATAGGACAGAGAATGCCTCCGGCCGTTTGAAGTTCAGCGGGAAAGATGTTATCACGTCCCGGAGATTTAAAAGGGTGGAAGGTTGCGATTGCCCATTCGACTTTCTGGGGGGTGATTAGCCCCTCTATAGGGTCGTAAATAGGCCCGCTGTTGTCGGCTGTTGGTGGCTCCGTGGAACAGCCTTGGAAGTGCGTTTCCATTAGGAGCTCGACCATTTCACCGCTGGACGATGTCCAGTCTCCATCTGGTTTCTGGATGAAGGTCGGAACAGTGGGACTTTTCGATAGAACTTTACGCAGTCTATTCGCGTCTGAGTTGGTTTCAATGTTGGTACAAAATTCCCTCCATGAATTCTTCTGGGCTTTGTTGACTGCTTTTTTGAAAGTTTTTAAGGCCTGCTTATATTCGTACCAAGAACCAGTCCGCTTAGCTTCGTTAAACATTCTCCTGCTATTTTTCCTGAGTCGAGAAATTTCGGAGCTCCACCATGGTGATCTCGTCTTTTTCCTCGGTCTTGTAACAGGACAGGAGACGTTAAAGGCAGCGTTACAGGACTCTGTGATCAAGTCTACCGCTTCGTCAATTTTAGACGATGAGTCGAGCTCACCGATCGAAGCCGACTCGTTTTCCATATTAATGTGCGCTTCATCAGATCTTTGCGGTAGACAGAGTCTACCGTGAGAATCGTGTTTACAAAGCGAATGTGATAGGGCGTTCTTGAAAACGTTCCAATGCATTCTCTTCCTATTTCTGTAAGCTGCAAGAGTGGGTGGTCTCACAAGGAGACAGAAACAAATGTATTTATGATCAGAGAAGGAGTTGTCCTCTGAGACATGCCAGTTCTCAATTTGACCCAGTGCCGGGCCAAGATTTTTCACTAAAAAGCTTGCCTGTATTGGTTTCCACTCAGTGTTTATGAGCTGGATTGAGTCCTATCTACAAAATCGCAGGTGTAGGGTTGTTGTTGACTCTGTCAGGTCTTCTGCTTTTGTGGCCTTCTCAGGCGTTCCTCAGGGTAGCATCTTAGAACCACTCTTTTTCTTACTGTTCATTAACATTCGCTCTTGCTTCTCTGCAGTAAGATTCTTACTATATGCGGATGATCTAAAAATTTATTCATTTATTAAATGTCAGCATGACTCTGAAGTGATGCAGTCAGAATTGGATAAATTAAGTACTTGGTGCAACAATAATCTGCTAACACTCAACGTAAATAAGTGTTTTCAAATTACTTATTCTAAACGCCTTAATATCATACGTCATATTTTTATGTAATTCGCCCCTGTTGCGTGTTAGTGAATTGAAAGACCTGGGTGTAGTTTTTGACTCCAAATTTACTTTCGCAAGTCATATTAATCTGTGTATCTCGAAGTTGATCAACCTAAAGTCACTGCAGAATAGGAGGGTAATTTTATCGCTTTCGTTTATTTTTGATGTTTTTTGTGGCACTACTGACTGCCCAGTGCTCCTTGAGAGGATCTTCATAAATATTCCTGCTAGAGCCCTTAGGAACTCTGAATTTTTCAATATTCGTTTTTTCAAAGCACTTTATGCTATAAACGGTCCAATAACTAGAACATTGATTGAGTTTAATAAAATTTCTAATTATTTCGAAATAGATTTTTCATGTTCAAAAAGTCGCTTCTTAACTACTATAAATTCTTTTTATAACTAAGTCATTCAGACTTATTTTTAATGTACCTACTCTAACTTTATAATTTCTAATTAGCCTGTAAGATTTGGTTGTCTAATTGGCTTAAACAAATACAAAGTACCAGTTTTACACCACCCCGCCTGAACGGGGTCAGGCTGACGCTCTCTCAAGAGGTCAGGTACCTCGGCGTTATCTTGGATAGCAAACTCAAGTGGAACAAGCATGTTGAGGACAGATCCCGAACATTTATCACTGCCCTATATGCATCCAAAACAGGCGTAGGGAAAAAATGGGGCTTGAACCCCCGGGTGATGCACTGACTGTACACCGCTGTGGTTAAACCTATCCTCTTTTATGATGTTGTTGTATGGTGGCCTGTACTAGATCGTAACAGCATCATAGGAAGGATGGGTAGAGTACAGCGTTCTGCGGCGGTGCTTATTACGAGGTCACTTCCATCCACACCTACCAAAGCTCTGGAGGTCATGCTCAATCTACTCCCGGTTGACTTGAACGGTAAACTCCAAGCAAGCTATAGCGCAGTAAACCTGAGCGCTGTTCAACGATGGAATGACACCAGATTTATACACGCAAAGATCTTGGAGACCATACCTCGAAATCTGAAAACCGTGGACTACACCACACCTATATGCTATGGCCCAAATACCAAGTTCTCTACCAAAATCCCTAAGAGGAAGGAATGGGAAGACAGGCATTCAGGCTCCATATTTACAGACGGCTCAAAGCTTAACGGCAAAGTTGGCAGCGGCGTCTATGCGGAGGATCTTTCACTATGCTTAAGCATTAGACTACCCAGCCACTGCAGCGTATTCCAGGCAGAACTTACGGCCATAGAGGAGGCTGCACGCTGGCTTCTATCGAAAAAGCGCACATCTGTGTCCGTATATAGCGACAGCCAGGCAGCGATCAATGCTCTTCAGGGTAGTAACTCTACCTCGAAAGTAGCTCAAGACTGTAGGCAATCGCTCAATGAATTGTCTTCGAAATGCTCCACAGCTGTGGTATGGGTTCCAGGCCATAGCGACATTCCTGGAAACTGTGCTGCTGACGAGCTGGCAAGGAAGGCCACGGAGCATACAGAGGAGAACCACATCGGGAACATCTCCCCGCCTCTTGCCACGACTAAGCTCTGGCTCCTACGTGAATTCAATATAAAGGCAAACTCTAGATGGGCTACGGAAACGACATACGAGGTGTCCAGTCAAACTTGGCCCAGCATCTGCAACAAACGAACCAAGTCCACACTCAAACTTGACCGACCCTCCCTTGGTCTGTTGATCGGGGTACTCACGGGACACTGTCTCATGGGTGTGCATGCCAATCGCATGGGGGTCCCTTCAAATGATTTCTGTAGCAGCTGTAGGAGGAAATTGAGAGTGTCGAAGGCAGGAAACTCGACGATCGTTATACAAACAAACATTGAGTATTTTGCTGTAAATGACCACCGAGATGAATATGTGTTGTTGAATAGCCTCCATTTCAATACAAGTTTGGTTCGCCCGAGAATCCGACAGCTGCTCCTGTATTTATTTATTTTATTTGAATATTTTTCCTGGCACAACAATTTGGTTGCCCTCTTCAATAACAGAACATCGCTAAACTGCAATTTCAGTCAAGTTCAAGGCAACATATCCATTATTGCAATGAACACTAATAACCGGTGGGTATACGCAACAACCAAACCTATGGAAATGACTGCAGTTTAAGGCAATGATATTATTAATGTGCATATCAACGCATCTGGCATTCTGGCTATTCAACCAAGTAGTATTATCGAAGGAAGGTTTCTAACTAACACGAAACCAGTGTCACCTCCTTACGGATGTCTGCTTCATTTGGGAATCTAACTACCATCGGTAACCCCAACAATGTCAAGCAACGTCTCCAACCAAATCATGACATCAAATATCTTCTTACTAAAGAAGGGCAATCTTCGCTTCACCAGTCATACGTGTTACTATGCATAACCATATGTCTCGTAATCGGACGGATTAAAAACAAATGCAACAAGTTCGGCATATCGAATTTCTTCTTACAATAAATAAATCAGCGAGATTGCATTGCTTAGCGCTCCTGTTATTTTAATCTTAGATTCGGAATCAAGATTCCCGTAAACATTTTCAAAATACGAAATAAGAAAATCGGAAAATTGTTGTTCCCATATAACCTTGAAATTTGTGTGCAATGTGGGTGTAAAACGAAAGGAAAAGGCCACAGCTTTCATTTGAACTGCTAAATATTTTTATATATCTATCGATAAATGAGTTAATGGTGAAAATATTGCTCCCATGAAACCTTCAACCTACAATATGGGTGTAAAACGCAAAGCCACAGCTTTCATTTGAACGGTTCCATATTTCCTAATATTTATCTGTAAATGAGTTATCGGTGAACATGTTGTTCGCATAAGGCTTTCGTGTAATGCGGACCCTAAACGAAAGGGCAACGCAGCAGCTTTCATTTGAACTATTCCATATTTCAATATTATTTCAGTGTAACCCAGCCATATTTGTCCAGTCCCACTCCTGAATTGTCATCCCCGGAGCAATCCCTTGCAGCAGGGTTGCTCCAACCCCGAACCAAGACAAAGGTAAGGATGTGCAACTTGATGGTTGATCTACGGACATGATGCCTCTCACCTCTCATTACCCATCTTCTCTTTCCTTTCGGAAGGAGGGATGACATGACCTAGAAGGTTGCACTGGTCATAACCATGATGATGCTGAAACACCTCGGCCACCAGGGGCACAAGTACTTGGCGGCTCTATTCAACCTCTCACTGACCACATTCGTCATACCAGATATCTGGAAACATGCGACTGTGGTCCCCCTCCTAAAACCTGGGAATCCGGCGAACCAATTAGATTCTTATCACCCGATATCTCTCTTCTTATCACCCGATATCTCTCCTCCGGGATCTTTCTAGCTTCTTCACCGAGCGGAACGTGACATCGTCCCCGAATAAATCTACAGCGACGCTTTTTACCACATGAACTGCGCAGATGGGGCAGGAGTTGAATATTCACGTAGATGGTGTACCACTGTGTACCACAGTCAATCACCCCAAATCTTAGGGGTTACATTCGACATTAGCCTCACCTTCGTTGGTTATGCCAACGCAATAGCTTCAAAGGTAAAAGACGCAATAAGATACTCAAGTCACTGGCCGGGAGTACTTGGGGCAAAGACAAACGTTGCCCGCCACATATAAGGCTATTGGCCGACCGGTTATCGACTATGCTGAGCCCAAACCTTCACGACACCAACTGGAGGAAATTGCTGATCTGCCTAAACACCGCCATCAGAATTGCAACTGGCAGTTTGCTTATGTCGTCTGAGCCTCACCTCCACCAGGAGGCTAAAATGCTCAACGTTCGAGAGCATGCCATAGACCTACTCATCCCAACCGACAACTATTGGATGAAACTCCGCCCCCCAGAGACATAAGGAACCATCTCAGAAAGCACTATGATGATATCCGCCATCACATCTCGTTGCCGTTTCATCTATGGGACCACAGGCGGGCCCTAAAGGACCTCCACACAGTTATTGACACCCAACCACCTGTTCTTGCTGAGGAAGAACGTGTCCTTCCGAGGGAAACTAGACCAATTGAGTGTTCGTTTATGTGGTTCTTTCGGCAATCTGTATATATCCGTATCATATCATATCATAAAATCTAATAAAAATGTTTCAAGTATACCAAAAACCGTGTATTTTAATGATGTCTCTGCATCTTCTCTTGTAGAGGCTGCAAATCTGTTGTTCCAATACAAAGTATTGGAATAATATTTTTAATTATAACGCAATGTGAACATGTAACCGAATGGTATCGCTGTCATTATCTTAAATACAAAAGTTAACTAAATCATCAGCCTGATTGCACTCACATTCTTCTTCATGTTCACTATGATCCCCTTTTGGCAAACCAGTTTTTACATAATCCAAAATGTGCTTGTATCAAGCCAAGTCGTTTAAATTTCTCCACCCTCACCGAACTGCTTATTTAATAAATTATCAACATCTTTCTTTTTGTTGTCTTCAATATGGGTATTATCTCGTTGGAAACAGCTTCCTTTATTTGAGATGGAATTCTTTTTCCTTGTTTAAGGAGTGACTGTCCTGTTTCTGAACCTGTTTCAACTCGGTAGTTTCCTTGACAATATATAAGACAATTTAAAACATTGCCCGGTCTTAATTTAATCTTTTTTGCTATTAAAATCCTTTTTAATGGATGGGCTGCTGTGCATAATTCCACCTCTTCTTTTGCTTTTGGATCAATAGTTCTGTCAGAAAATGGTATTTATGAAGGGCTACAATATGTTAATGACACATTGCAGACAGATGTGGATGGGTTTTCCATGAAGCTGTTGACCCAAATTAAAAAAAAAATAGGTAAAAAGCTTTTTAAGTTAAACGGTTTTATGTTAAACATACATTGCAATATTTAAGATAAATGTACTAAAAACCAAAAAATAATAAAATAGATACAGTCGTGGGAATTATAAACATATGCATAGACTAGATTAAAATAAAACCGGGAAGCACGTCAATTGTCTACAAATTATCGACTTAATGTGCGATAGAAGAATCGTTTAATTCGTCGTTAGGCAGTTGGCCCGCAGACGGTGAGGAAATTACTTACTATTTTCTTGCTCATGGAAATTCCAATAGTTATACACTCCATGTAAATAAAAGAGATGTTTCAGCTAGTTTATCGTTGGACATTCACACTGCTGGCTGGCGAGGAATCGTTTCACTGCTCGTAGTGTGTCTTTAATCGACAAAACATATGATAAAAGTACTAAAACTCGCTTATAATCGAGCGTGTTAGCTTGTTTCCACATTATAGCCCTACTTATCACACGTCCATCGTTGTCGGTTGAACAACTGCCTAATTATAGTGCAACATTACAAAACAAACATTTTAATCAACAATTGTAGACAATTGACGTGCTCCCCGGTTTTATTTTAATCTAGTCTATGCATATGTTTATAATTCCCACGACTGTATCTATTTTATTATTTTTTGGTTTTTAGTACATTTATCTTAAATATTGCAATGTATGTTTAACATAAAACCGTTTAACTTAAAAAGTTTTTTACCTTTTTTTATTTTTTGGTTTTTAGTACATTTATCTTAAACATTGCAATGTATGTTTAACATAAAACCGTTTAACTTAAAAAGTTTTTTACCTGTTTTTATTTTTTATCTAAACGTTACGATTTTTTTATGTTTTGTGTTAGAAGTTGCTTTACACTTCACTTGTTTGAATTAATTTAAATCACTGTTTTTTCACTATTATTAAGGGTTTTCTTTTATGTTCGTATTTGCCTCTTAAATATTGTAAACTTCCTATATCTGTCACTTTTCATACAAGTTTAGGAAGTTTAGGATATATACGACATTTACGAGGCATTTACGACATTGAACGAATACCCTGATTATTTTTTTTTATCTAAACGTTACGATTTTTTTATGTTTTGTGTTAGAAGTTGCTTTACACTTCACTTGTTTCAATTAATTGAAATCACTGTTTTTCACTATTATTATTTTTATCTAAACGTTACGATTATGATAAACAGAACGCGCGCGGTACATCTCTCTGAGGCGTCTTCAAAAAAACTCAAATTTATTTATTGAGTTTCAATTATACGTGGTCTCAAAAATCTTTAAAAGAAATTGGTAATTGACATTTATCAATTATACGCGGTCTCAAGAATTTTTAAAAGAAGTAGCCTACTGCATTTGCAAAGATTTAAAATTAAATTTGAAATTTGTAATTGACATTTATCAATTACACGCGGTCTCAAGAATTTTTAAAAGAAGTAGCCTACTTCATTTTGCAAAGATTTAAAATTAACTTGGATGATTTAATATTTAATTTCGTATAGCTTTGTTAACCTAGAGATATTGACCACGAAATATTCCAGTTGTATGGGAGGTACCACGCCTACTTTTTCACTATCCCCAGTTTTTCTGGAGGTGGTAGGGATTCGTCTTGAGATAGGTGGCAACCCTGTAAACCGCCCCAAGTGGCAACACCCACGAATATAATCTAAGAATGAATCATGCTATCTTTATGCCAAATTTCATTCAAATCGGTCAAGCAGATCCCGAGATATAAAGAAAAACATAAAATGCGGTTAGGTTGCAACTCTAGGTGGCAACCCTGCTTGAAATTGTCACATTTGGAATACGGACGAAGATACCTTTCATTTGATACCCATATTGGCATATCTAGCTCTATATTTAGAAAACATTGAGATAGGTGGCAACCCTGTAAACCACCCCAAGTGGCAACACCCACGAATATAATCTTAGAATGAATCATGCTATCTATATGCTAAATTTCATTCAAAACGGTCAAGCAGATCCCGAGATATAAGGAAAAACATAAAATGCGGTCAGGTGGCAACTCTAGGTGGCAACCCTGCTTGAAGTTGTCATATTTGGAATACGGACGAAGATACCTTTCATTTGATACCCATATTGGCATAACTAGCTCTATGTTTAAAAAAATTTGAGATAGGTGGCAACCCTGTAAACCGTCCCAGGTGGCAACACCTAAACATAATTGTATTGTCACCAAAATCCAAAGTGTATGCAAAATTTCAGATTAATCGGTTGACAGGAAGAGGGTGAAATTTGAATTACTAAATTTGACCCAAGAATAAAACAAACGGGGTGAGCTAAATAAAACCGTTTAAAAAAGTAATTTTCAGCTCATGAAATGATATTAAGTTTGTCGAACGGGTACAGGGTACAAGAGGGTGCGGGTTAAGAAAAACCCCGGTTATCTCTGGTTTAATACTTCAAATTAATTTTTATTTTGTCATTTAAATTAGAGGACAAACGCATTTTTTGGTCTTTTTTCGAGGTTGATCAGCTTTGGCCCTATCCCTATGCAACAGAAAATCTATGGAGCGAACGAAAATGACGGATAAAGCGATGGCTAGGCGATATTGTAAGCAGACGAATCGTTCGTCTGAGCTATCATTCGCCGTACATAATGAGGCCCTAAATGCCTGTAACTTTTGCAATTATCAACAGATTTAGAAATTTTAACCGGTTTTAGACAGCAAAACTGCAATTTCTTAAATGGCGTGGATAATTTTGGAGAGGTCATTGGATATTTGTGTGTATTCCCCAAGTAAACAAAATATTTCATATTTTTTGTATTTATTAACTTTTAACAGATTTGAGAACATATTTAATAAATGTTATAATATCTATATAAAAAATAAGTTAGTACAAGGTTTGGCCAAATCAACTGGTAAATAATCCATCGAAAATCCCGAAAAAAGGGATAAATCTCTCAAACTGGCAGCACAGCCTGTAGGCAGCATTTTGAAATACGTTAGCTCAAATTCATGGTGTTCCCAAAAAATGCCCAAACTCCAAAACAAAGCAATTGACAATTTTATCAACGCAATAAAAATATTGAGATGTACGATGCTGTTTTTGGTCATATTTCGATATTTGCAAAATTTAACCTTTTTTGTCAAATTTTACACTTTGCGAATATTAGCACACAGGTATACAATAATAGCATTGATAAAATTTTCAGACTTTTTTATGCTTACCTTTTGCACTCTACAGGCGCGTAGCCAGAAAAAAATTTCGGGGGGGGTTTTGGCCAAAGTGTCAGTAAATAAGAATTACCTATAAATACACATATATTTATATTTTCACATATTACATATTTATACTTTTATTTATTTGAAATTTTCCTCTTTCTACACGGCTAAAAATTTGAGCCTAAATTTTAAACCATTCATTGGTTTACACAATTTTTAAAACTTTTTGGAAATAAATTCCAAACCTTTCTCAATTTTTTGCGGTTTAGATTTAAAACTTAACTGGGATAAACAAACACGGTACTTTTCGCACAAAATTCATGAGTGCGCCGTAGCTCAGTAGGTAGAGCATTGCGCACTGATTTGGGGCACGTCGGTTCGAGACCTAACGATTTTTAAAAAAACATAAAAAATTGTTAACAACATTTTCGGTATAAAATTTATATAATTTTTATTAGGCGCATTTCTATGACAACCGTCGTAAATTTAGTTCTAAACCAAATCAGTATGTCTGCGTTCAAAGGGTTTTTTGGAATATCCAGTAAAATTAACTTCTTTAGACTAATTTAATTATTTTTGAATGAAAGTATGTGCAAATACATAATGAAACTTCTGCAAATCAAAGTTCAAAAGTTTGTGGAAAATTCATGAAAATTTAAGAAATCTCGAAAAAATTTCATCGAAATTTCTAACTTTCTCGTAAAATTTTTTTGATTTTTTTCGAGTATGCAGTTTTGCTGCTCGTTCAATTGTCAAAAGCCGACCAAGAGCATTTTCTTCAATATAAAAATATTACGCTTATAAATTTGTATGGAAGATAATGCACTTGGCTACAAATTGCCAAAAATCGAGTAATTCTTCTAGCGGCTTAAGATTGCTATCTTTGTTCACTTTAATTGAACGGGCCACAAAACTGAAAACTCGAAAAAATTTAAATATTTTTACTAAAAAGTTAGAAATTTTTATGAAAATGTTTCGAATTTTCTTGAATTTTCATGAATTTTCCACAAAGTTCTTAACTTTGAGTTGCAGTATTTTTCTTGTTTTTTTGCACATTCTTTCATACAAAAATAATGAAATTAGTCAAAGGAAGTCAATCTTACTGAAAATTCCAAACTACACTTTGAATACCTATGTAGCCCCAAAAAGTTTTAAATCTAGGCTAAATATTTTAGCCGTGTACAAAACAATATTTATTTTTATTGTTTGTTTTCAAATTTTGTGTAGGATTTCTTCAGGCTTTGGCAAGAAGTAAATAGTTGTCGCTTTATTTCTTGAAGAAAAACTGAAGCTTCGGAAAAATAAAAACAAAAAATTAAATAACATTGAAATTCATATAAAAAACGGAAAATTGCAATTATTCAACATGCAAAACGGAACATCAACATTTGTTGGCTATTCATGACAATTTCATAGTCAAGAAATACTTGAAAATATTTCTTAATCATTTTCTTTTCAACAGCATACCGGGCTTTCTTTTAAACGTTTTCAATCTTTTTTTGCCAAATTAGCGTCACTTTTTAGTATCACCTCACCAGTATAAGTACAATTTAATTGTTACTTTCTCTGATAATTCAATACGACTGCGTTGTGTACAGCTTAGTAATTTTTGGAAATTTTTTTAACTTCTTGTTCACTTTTTTAGTTAAACCTTTGGCAACCGTGACTATAATAGCGAGGGACACTCATTTTTACGATTTTTGCCCGCAGTATTCATAGCTCGAAAAGCAATTAGTTTGGCGCGAATTTCTTAAAGGGCCAAATGAGTGAACCGTTGCAGGAATTTAGTTGTGACCTCTCAGACTTGCTCTGACAATTAATTAGCGACTACCAATAACTTCTCTCAGTGTGAAATATTATTCAATTTTATTCTTTCGTATTTTCATTATTGCTATTAATGCTAATTTCTTCACAGGGGTTTTAAAGGTAAATAGAGTAATTATTCTAGTACAGACGTATATTTTTTAATTTTCGGAAATTTCGGGGGGGTTTGAACCCCCAAAACCCCCCCCTGAATACGCGCCTGGCACTCTATCATCTCAGATGCTTTTTATTAAAAAATATTTTTTCTTACTCCTTTTATACAAAAAAAAAGGACATTTTTAGCTATTTTTTTAACGCGGTTTTGCTCCGGTAAATCTTAATATTTTTTCGAAATATTTTGGGGGAGTCCTTAGAAAAGAGTGAATGTTGAAATTCCGGTGGAAACAGTGCAATTTTTTTGGCGAGGCACCTTAATGCTCATGCAATCATATGACTCTTTGCTACTTCAAAATGAACTTAATAAATTTTTTAACTATTGCACTTTGAACAGGCTTCATCTTAATATTAGCAAGTGCAATAAAGTCACTTACTCGAAAATAGTTAAACCTTTTTCAACTTGCTATTTCTTAGGGGAAACGTGCCTATCTGAGGTTAACGAAATTAAAGATCTTGGGGCATATTTTAAATTAAGCTTTAATACGCACTTAAATTACATTATCGCTGGTTATTTTCGAAAACTTGCTTTTATAAAAAGACACTCTTCTAATTCCTGGGATCCGTATACTAAGAAAAATGCTTCAAGTATACCAAAAACCGTGTATTATAATGATGTCTCTGCATCTTCTCTTGTGGAGGCTGCAAATCTGTTGTTCCAATACAAAGTATTGGAATAATATTTTTATTTATAACGCAATGTGAACATGTAACCGAATGGTATCGCTGTCATTATCTTAAATACAAAAGTTAACTAAATCATCAGCCTGATTGCACTCACATTCTTCTTCATGTTCACTATGATCCCCTTTTGGCAAACCAGTTTTTACATAATCCAAAATGTGCTTGTATCAAGCCAAGTCGTTTAAATTTCTCCACCCTCACCGAACTGCTTATTTAATAAATTATCAACATCTTTCTTTTTGTTGTCTTCAATATGGGTATTATCTCGTTGGAAACAGCTTCCTTTATTTGAGATGGAATTCTTTTTCCTTGTTTAAGGAGTGACTGTCCTGTTTCTGAACGTGTTTCAACTCAGTAGTTTTCTTAACAATATATAAGACAATTTAAAACATTACCCGGTCTTAATTTAATCTTTTTTGCTATTAAAATCCTTTTTAATGGATGGGCTGCTGTGCATAATTCCACCTCTTCTTTTGCTTTTGGATCAATAGTTCTGACACTTTGCAGACAGATGTGGATGGGTTATCCATAAAGCTGTTGACCCAAATTAAAAAAAAGTAATTTTCAGCTCATGAAATGATATTAAGTTTGTCGAACGGGTACAGGGTACAAGAGGGTGCGGGTTAAGAAAAAACCCGGTTATGTCTGGTTTAATACTTCAAATTAATTTTTATTTTGTCATTTAAATTAGAGGACAAACGCATTTTTTGGTCTTTTTTCGAGGTTGATCAGCTTTGGCCCTATCCCTATGCACTATGTTATAACAAGCCTATACGAACCTTAGATGTTATTCAACAGAAAATCTATGGAGCGAACGAAAATGACGGATAAAGCGATGGCTAGGCGATATTCTGAGCAGACGAATCGTTCGTCTGAGCTATCATTCGCCGTACATAATGAGGCCCTAAATGGCTGTAACTTTTGCAATTATCAACAGATTTAGAAATTTTAACCGGTTTTAGACAGGAAAACTGCAATTTCTTAAATGGCGTGGATAATTTTGGAGAGGTCATTGGATATTTGTGTGTATTCCCCAAGTAAACAAAATATTTCATATTTTTTGTATTTATTAACTTTTAACAGATTTGAGAACATATTTAATAAATGTTATAATATCTATATAAAAAATAATTTAGTACAAGGTTTGGCCAAATCAACTGGTAAATAATCAATCGAAAATCCCGAAAAAAGGGATAAATCTCTCAAACTGGCAGCACAGCCTGTAGGCAGCATTTTGAAATACGTTAGCTCAAATTCATGGTGTTCCGAAAAAACGCCCAAACTCCAAAACAATGCAATGTGGGTAGGAACTTAAGTTGATTATATCTACTAGATATCTATCTATCACATATTGTAACTATATTATTCAGAAAAAAAGTAATTTAATGCAAGTTAAACCAAGTAAAATACATTTTATTACATGTGGGAAAATTGTCCCTTCGTATACTCATTAAGGCGCCCCACGCTCCATACAAAAAAAATGGCCACCCTGTTTCCATCGGAATTATAAACTTCTATGTATTCTAAGAGCTTGGTCAAAATATTTCGAAAATATATTAAGATTCACCGGAGCTAAACCGCGTTAAACCTTTTTTTTGTATAAAAGGAGTATGAAAAAATATTTTTTAATAAAAAGCACCTGAGTTGATGAATTAGCTGGAGTACAAAAGGTAAGCATAAAAAAGTTTGACAATTTTATCAACGCAATAAAAATATTGAGATGTACGATGCTGTTTTTGGTCATATTTCGATATTTGCAAAATTTAACCTTGTTTGTCCAATTTTACACTTTGCGAATATTAGCACACAGGTATACAATAATAGCATTGATAAAATTTTCAGACTTTTTTATGCTTACCTTTTGCACTCTATCATCTCAGATGCTTTTTATTAAAAATTATTTTTTCTTACTCCTTTTATACAAAAAAAAAGGACATTTTTAGCTATTTTTTTAACGCGGTTTTGCTCCGGTAAATCTTAATATTTTTTCGAAATATTTTGGGGGAGTCCTTAGAAAAGAGTGAATGTTGAAATTCCGGTGGAAACAGTGCAATTTTTTTTTGGCGAGGCACCTTAATACTCATGCAATCATATGACTCTTTGCTACTTCAAAATGAACTTAATAAATTCTTTAACTATTGCACTTTGAACAGGCTTCATCTTAATATTAGCAAGTGCAATAAAGTCACTTACTCGAAAATAGTTAAACCTTTTTCAACTTGCTATTTCTTAGGGGAAACGTGCCTATCTGAGGTTAACGAAATTAAAGATCTTGGGGTACACAGAAATAAAAAAGTTGAAAGTGCACATTGAAAGTAACATATCAAAACCACTTTCAAGCGATTGATGGTAATACTGTAAATATTACAGTATTTACTGTAAATATTACAGTATTTACTGTAAAATTGGCTGTAAAAACATGTGATTTTTGCATAATGATATGAGTCCACTTTAAAATTTACAGTAATTCATGTCAATATGATAGTATATTCGAAGAATGATAGGGGCTCACTTTTAAAATTTATATTACCCACTGTTGGACGAAAAATGACAGGGTTTACTATCAATTTGACGGCCGTTTACTGTAGATTTTTTTTTCAGTGTATATTTTAAATTAAGGTTTAATACGCACTTAAATTACATTATCGCTGGTTATTTTCGAAAACTTGCCTTTATAAAAAGACACTCTTCTAATTCCTGGGATCCGTATACTAAGAAAAATGCTTCAAGTATACCAAAAACCGTGTATTATAATGATATCTCTGCGTCTTCTCTTGTGGAGGCTGCAAATCTGTTGTTCCAATACAAAGTATTGGAATAATATTTTTAATTATAACGCAATGTGAACATGTGACCGAATGGTATCGCTATCATTATCTATATCTATATCTTCTATATCTATACTAATTATATAAAATTGCTTATATGAAAATATTCGTAACGGCTAATCTCGAAAAGTGATGGCCCAATTTTTATGAAATTTTTTTAAGAAGCAAGTTTTCCCAAAAATAAACCAAGTGGCGTTTTCATTTTTTCCCTTATGGATGAAATTTATAAAAGCTTCAAACAATCCAAGCATAAGAATTTTCATGGATCAAACTCAAGCTACAGCGGAACAAAAATGTATGTGCGTGTGTGTATGAACTCAACGTAGAGAAAATGTATTTTGACTAAGAGATGCATAAGCCTTCGACAAAAGAGAAGAAATATAAAGATAATTTTTGGTGATTCCCCAAGTTATAATAACAAACCCATCTTATAAATAAAAATGAATGTGTGTCTGTGTGTCCTTTATGGGCGTCCAAAGTACTCAACCGATTTTTATGAAATTTTCACGGTATATTCTTGGGATCATGGGTTAAAGCATAGGATATATAAATTTTTGGAAATTTGGGCGGTGCCACGCCCCCAGGCTATATAAAACTACAATTCTTCATAACTCTGAACATATTTGGTCTAAATTAATGTTTTTAGATATTTGTGTCGTTTGGTCAAGATTTTAGTAATTTTGGAAAAGTGGGCGGTGCCACGCCCACATTTTTTGTGTTTTGTTTGTACTTTAATAATGTCCAAAGTTTATGGTCGATCTCTTTTAAACTTTCAAGATTGGTTCAGAAGATTGTTGTGTACGATTTAGGCTATATCAATTTTTGGAAAAGTAGGCGGTGCCACGCCCCCAGGCTATATAAAATTTAAATTCTTTGTGGCAACTCCCACTAAATGGTCATTAACAACATACATCTGGCTACCATTAATTTTCTTGACAGGTGGTTGTAACATCAACTTCCGTTTTTAACTTTTTCTATTATTCATTATCGTTTGCACTCAAGTTCTAAAATTGTAACTTTAATCGAATTCCATCAATTAAACTAGTTATTAAAATACACGCTGCTGTCTCTTTCATTCACGCACCAAAAGTGGTGACCCCGACAAAAGAAACATTTGTTAAATATCGACAAATTGGTCGTGAGTGAAAGTAAAATGCCGACCAGCGAAGAACTTGCTAAAGAAATTGAAGCGCTCAAAATTCAATTAAGCGAAGCTTTGACTACCAGCGCACAGCAGTTGCAAAATGGAACTTCTACAACGAACCAAATAACGTCAGTATCTGAAGTGAAATTCACCCAGTTTTACGAAAACGACCCGGAATTGTGGTTCGTCATCGTAGAATCACATTTTGAGGCGCGAAAAATAACCTCAAATAAATCGAGATATTTGCACACTGTCGCAAATTTGTCAAGCAAAGTAGCCTTGCAGGTGAGGCAACTGCTGCTCGAACCATTTACGGACGACAAATATGAAAAGCTGAAACAACAACTTATTTCAATCTACTCGGAATCTGCAACAATAAAATTTGAAAAGTTGATCTCAAACGAGCCGCTGGGCGATATGAAGCCATCACAGGCACTGCACAAAATTAAATCCCTCGCGTCAAAAGATGTTGGCGATGATTTCATCAAGAATCTTTGGATGAAAAAGCTGTCGCAAACAACTAGAACAGTTTTAGCAGCATCAAAAGACACGCTAGATGACCTTGCGCAGATTGCCGATCGAATGTGGGAAGTTTCGGACAAAGTAAGCATTTCTAGCGTAGAAAACACACCGCCAGTGGAACGAACGCTAGAAATAATCCAACAAAAATTAGATAAATTGTCCAAACGGCTAAACGCAATTGAAGCACCGAAACGATCGACTAGAAGAGAGCAAACACCGAATCGAAACCGTGGTCGGTCGTCAAGCAACAAACGTGGTGACAACGAAAAAGAAGAGAAAAGTGACCTTTGTTGGTATCACCGAACTTTGGGCGACAGCGCAAAAAAATGCCGCACACCGTGTTCATTTCAGTCGCAACAAAAAAACTAGCGGGTGCAGTGTCGACACAGGCTACGATATCATGCACAACATCAAAACGCCTGTTTATACACGACAAATTAACCGACCACGACTTTTTAATAGATTCCGGTGCCGATCATTCGATATTAAGGCCAACACTTAGGATGAAAGAAGCCATACGAAGCAGCTACAACAATCAAAATTCAGAAGAGTATGCAAAATATTACGCGGCAAATGGCTCGCCAATACAAACTTATGGCAAACGTCTTTTAACCGTATGTCTTGGGCTACGACGCGAGCTTCCATGGAATTTCACTATTGCAGATTGCTCTAGCTCTATAATTGGAGCAGATTTTTTAAACGAATACGGATTGCTTGTAGACATCAAACGCAAACGCCTACTCGATCCGTTGACTGGAGTTTCTTCCAAGGGTGAAATTCAAGCAATGGCCTCCCAACAGGTAACTACAATTGATTCCACAAACAAATGCTCATTCATTTTAGCAGAGTTCAAGGACCTGCTCGACGACAAGCCATCGTTTCGTGTAAAAGAGAGGGCAAACGTCACACATTACATTGAAACTACCGGTCCTCCCGTAACTGCAAAAGCAAGACGGTTAACTGCGGAAAAATTGCAGATAGCGAAGAAAGAATTCAACGAACTGCTTCGATTGGGAATCTGTAGACCCTCAAAATCAAATTATGCGTCACCACTCCACATGGCACCGAAAAGCAACGGTGACTGGCGGCCGTGTGGGGACTATCGGCAATTAAATGCCCGTACCAAACCAGACAAGTATCCAGTACCGCACGTGCACGATTTCACGAATATACTTCATGGAAAGAAAATATTCAGCCGCATCGACTTAAGAAAAGCATATCATCAAGTCCCAATCGAAGAGTCACATATTCCGAAGACTGCCATCATTACCCCTTTCGGCTTGTTCGAGTATGTCTTTATGGCGTTTGGACTAAGGAACGCATCACAGACATTCCAACGATTAATTGATGAAGTGCTTCGTGGACTTGACTTCGTGTTCGCATATGTGGATGACATATTCATTGCATCAGACTCATACGAACAGCACATAGAAGACATACGTCGTGTATTCCGCCGTCTGCGTGAATTCGGACTTCGCATCAACGCCGAAAAATGCATTTTCGCAGTAACCCAAATAACATTTTTGGGACATCAGGTAACTCCTGATGGCATCAAACCTTTGCCAGAAAAGGTGGAAAAAATCCTGTCATTCAACCAGCCGACCATTGCAAAGGATCTAAAGCGATTCATGTTAATGATCAACTTTTATCGGCGCTTTATAAAAAACGCTGCCGAAACGCAACAACGACTACAAATATTAATAAAACACAATAAAAAAAATGATAAAACACCTCTTATATGGACTGAAGATGCAAAGGAGGCTTTTGAGCTGTACAAGAAACAACTGGCTAACGCGTCGCTACTCGTGCACCCAGCAGCTAACGCCAAACTAGTTCTGGCAACAGATGCCAGCTCGACTGCTATTGGGGGAGTAGTTCACCAAGTTGAAGACAACCAGTACAAACCACTGGGATTTTTTTCGAAGCGCTTGAGTAATGCTGAAACTTTGTATCCAACATACGATCGAGAATTGTTGGCAATTTATCGCTCAATAAAACATTTTGAATACCTATTGCATGGACGAGAATTTGAAATACACTGCGATCACAAACCATTATCATTCGCATTTACAACATTCAGCGAAAAAATCATCCCAAGGCGCGCTGCACAGTTAAGTTACATTAGCGAGTTTACCACACATATCCGTCACGTTCCAGGGAAAGACAATGTAGTTCCAGACCTTCTATCCAGAATCGACTCAATTGAGACAGGCGAAATCAACTTTGAAGAGATGGCGGCCGCACAAAAAAACGACACCTCACTCAAAACATTACTTAACAACAAAAATACGAACATTCGGTTGAAACAAGTAAAAATTCCTGCCTCTGAGGAAGAATTGTTTTGCGATGTTTCTGGTAACTATATTCGTCCTTTCGTTCCTGACAAATTTCGAAATATCGTTATAGGTAAAATACACGGACTGAGTCATCCCGGAGTACGGGGCACAACAAAACTTGTGCAAAACGATTTGTATGGGACAATCTGCGCAAAGATTGCCAACAGTTTGTACGTAACTGCTTAGCATGCCAAAAGGCCAAGGTTCATCGACATACCAAATCACCCATTGAACGCTACGACACCAAATGCGACCGATTCGAACATATCAATATCGATCTGGTAGGCCCATTACCAGAATCTAAAGGTTACACGTATTTACTTACGTGCATCGACCGAGCCAGCCGCTGGCCCGAAGCCGTTCCAATAACAGACATATCCGCTGAAACAGTGGCGGATACATTAGTGTCAGGGTGGATCTCTCGCTTTGGTGTACCGAAACGAATAACAACAGACCAAGGCCGTCAATTTGAGTCCACCCTGTTCAACGAGCTGAATCGATTACTTAGCGTAAAACATTTGCGAACGACAGCATACAATCCGAAAGCAAACGGTATTATCGAACGTTGGCATCGCTCATTAAAATGCTCCCTAAAAGCGAAATTAAAAAACAATGACTGGATCACGGAGTTACCACTCATCTTACTCGGACTACGATCGGTGGTAAAAGACGACCTTAATGCTTCGCCGGCAGAAATGGTCTACGGGAAACCCCTAGCAATACCAGGACAATTTTTTAACGAGCCGACGAAGAGTACAATAAACAGCGATTTCATCAGAGCATTTAAACAAAAGATGAACAAAGTGAGACCACGCGAAACCTCGTTCCACGATTCACCATCAATTTTCATACATCCGGAACTCTCGAAAGCAAAGTTCGTATTTGTTCGAATCGATGGTCACAAAGCACCACTCCAAGCACCATACAGTGGTCCATTCAAGGTAGTAAAGCACGGAGATAAACACTTCAAACTCAACATAAACGGAGTAAACAAAATTATTTCAATAGATCGGATGAAGCCTGCATTCACTGAGGAGCACATCGACGAGAGCAGCTCTCCAGTAAACCCCGTAAAGCAAGACAAGACAGAACCACAGCCAGCAATCAAAACGACCAGATCAGGGAGACGAGTAAAAATTCCCCGTCGGCTGTGTCATTAGCGGGGGAGTCATGTGGCAACTCCCACTAAATGGTCATTAACAACATACATCTGGCTACCATTAATTTTCTTGACAGGTGGTTGTAACATCAACTTCCGTTTTTAACTTTTTCTATTATTCATTATCGTTTGCACTCAAGTTCTAAAATTGTAACTTTAATCGAATTCCATCAATTAAACTAGTTATTAAAATACACGCTGCTGTCTCTTTCATTCACGCACCAAATCTTCATAGCTCTGAACATATTTGGTCTAAATTAATTATTTCTGGATATGTGTGTCCTTTGGTCAAGATTTATGTAATTTTAGAAAAGTGGGCGGTGCCACTCCCACATTTTTTGTGTTTTGTTTGTACTTCAATAATGTCCAAAGTTTATGGTCGATCTCTTTTAAACTTTCAAGATTGGTTCAGAAGATTGTTGTGTACGATTTAGGCTATATCAATTTTTGGAAAAGTAGGCGGTGCCACGCCCCCAGGCTATATAAAATTTAAATTCTTCATAGCTCTGAGCATATTTGGTCTAAATTAATGATTTCTGGATATGTGTGTCCTTTAGTCAAGATGGATATAATTTGGGACGTGGGACCGCCCACTTTTTTTGTGTTTTGTTTGTACTTCAATAATGTCCAAAGTTTATGGTCGATCTCTTTTAAACTTTCAAGATTGGTTAAGAAAATTGTTGTGTACGATTTAGGCTATATCACTTTTTGGAAAAGTAGGCGGTGCCACGCCCCCAGGCTATATAAAATTTAAATTCTTCATAGCTCTGAGCATATTTGGTCTAAATTAATGATTTCTGGATATGTGTGTCCTTTGGTCAAGATTTATGTAATTTTGGAAAAGTGGGCGGTGCCACGCCCACATTTTTTGTGTTTTGTTTGTACTTCAATAATGTCCAAAGTTTATGGTCGATCTCTTTTAAACTTTCAAGATTGGTTAAGAAAATTGTTGTGTACGATTCAGGCTATATCAATTTTTGGAAAAGTAGCCAATGCCACGCCCCCAGGCTATATAAAACTTAAATTCTTCATAACTCTGAACATATTTGGTCTAAATTAATGATTTCTGGATATGTGTGTCCTTTAGTCAAGATGGATATAATTTGGGACGTGGGACCGCCCACTTTTTTTGTGTTTTGTTTGTACTTCAATAATGTCCAAAGTTTATGGTCGATCTCTTTTAAACTTTCAAGATTGGTTAAGAAAATTGTTGTGTACGATTCAGGCTATATAAATTTTTGGAAAAGTAGCCAATGCCACGCCCCCAGGCTATATAAAATTTAAATTCTTCATAACTCTGAACATATTTGGTCTAAATTAATGATTTCTGGATATGTGTGTCCTTTAGTCAAGATGGATATAATTTGGGACGTGGGACCGCCCACTTTTTTTGTGTTTTGTTTGTACTTCAATAATGTCCAAAGTTTATGGTCGAACTCTTTTAAACTTTCAAGATTGGTTAAGAAAATTGTTGTGTACAAGCACTTAATTTTTTTTGTTTGTTATTGCCGTTCATACATATCCAGAGTATTATAGGTAGATATAGGATATAATTAAATAAGTACTAACTATACATCTGCTCAGCAGCGCATAATGGTTTTTGTCATACCCATTGAGTTCAAAAGATCCGTTTTTTGAGTTGGACATCCAAAAAATTTATTTGTTTATACCAAAGGCTTTAAAGCCAGAAACATTGTATATCCTAAAGCACTGCAATAAATGGAATCTTAAAAGTTGAAGAAAAATATTTGAAAATGTATTTCTAGGGAAGTCACTGGTCAGGAAGAACAACGTCTGCCGGGTCTGCTAGTAAAAAATAAGTTAGTATAAGGTTTGGCCAAATCAACTAGTAAATATTCAATCGAAAATCCCGAAAAAAGGGATAAATCTCTCAAACTGGCAGCACAGCCTGTAGGCGGCATTTTGAAATACGTTAGCTCAAATTCATGGCTACCACGTAATGGTTATTTTCGAGATCAACAGTGTTCCCAAAAAACGACCAAACTCCAAAACAAAGCAATGTGGGTAGGAACTTAAGTTGATTATATCTACTAGATATCTATCTATTACATATTGTGACTATATTATTCAGAAAAAAAGTAATTTAATGCAAGTTAAACCAAGTAAAATACATTTTATTACATGTGGGAAAATTGTCCCTTCGTATACTCATTAAGGCGCCTCACGCTCCATACAAAATAAATGGACACCCTGTTTCCATCGGAATTATAAACTTCTATGTATTCTAAGAGCTTGGTCAAAATATTTCGAAAAAATATTAAGATTCACCGTAGCTAAACCGCGTTAAACCTTTTTTTTGTATAAAAGGAGTATGAAAAATTTTTTTTAATAAAAAGCACCTGAGATGATGAATTAGCTGGAGTACAATAAAAATATTGAGATGTACGATGCTATTTTTGGTCATATTTCGATATTTGCAAAATCTAACCTTTTTTTGTCCAATTTTACCCTTTGCAAATGTTAGCACACAGGTATACAATAATAGCATTGATAAAATTTTCAGACTTTTTTATGCTTACCTTTTGCACTCTATCATCTCAGATGCTTTTTATTAAAAAATATTTTTTCATACTCCTTTTATACAAAAAAAAGGATATTTTTAGCTATTTTTTTAACGCGGCTTAGCTCCGGTAAATCTTAATATTTTATCGAAATTTTTTTATGGGAGCCCTTAGAAAAGAGTGAATGTTGAAATTCCGGTGGAAACAGTGCAACTTTTTTTGGCGAGGCACCTTAATACGCATGCAATCATATGACTCTTTGCTACTTCAAAATGAACTTAATAAATTCTTTAACTATTGCACTTTGAACAGGCTTCATCTTAATATTAGCAAGTGCAATAAAGTCACCTACTCGAAAATAGTTAAACCTTTTTCAACTTGCTATTTCTTAGGGGAAACGTGCCTATCTGAGGTTAACGAAATTAAAGATCTTGGGGTATATTTTAAATTAAGCTTTAATACGCACTTAAATTACATTATCGCTGGTTATTTTCGAAAACTTGCTTTTATAAAAAGACACTCTTCTAATTTCTGGGATCCGTATACCTATAAGATTTTGTATTCTGCATTTGTGCGTTCCAAACTTCAATATGCAGCTTATATATGGAGGCCATAACATATGGTCCATATTAATCGTCTGGAGAGAGTCCAAAAGTGCTTTATTAATTTGCCCTCCGGTATCTAAATTTTTTGATCCTATTCCGACCTACGCTTCAAGGTGCCGCAGGGCAAGCGGTTTGAGAGGCCTCCAAAATGTAATTTTTGTTGCATCCTTTATCGCTGGGCTACATTCTTTTGGAAAATTATTTATATTATTCAATTAATGTGGTTTTTTTTGGTAATTGTTTTTCTTCTCCCTTTTTTTTGTTGTATTTACGAACAGGGTTTACCATATTTTTCCCGCTATAAAATTTTCTCTTTTTACGTTTCGTGTGTTTTTTTTTGTGGATTTTGGAGTTGCGTTCCCGTGGATTACTTGCCAAATCTTCGGATCTAATAGAGATAAACGCTTCGCGATTTCAGCAAAATGATTTAAATCATTTAGTGAATTAACTTCTTACATAAAACACATATTTAAATTTTTAGGATATATCCGTCGTGTCCTATTTATAACATTTATAACTACTTTATAACATTGGGCAAACCTGTTATTCCCGTCTTTACGATTTACGCCGGTTCGTCCAAATTTTTGTTAAATACTTTTCATCAAGGCAGAGGGGGATATGCCGACGTAGTTTGTTGTATGTACCACTTCAGTTATAGTGAATAAATTATTGTATTTTAATTAAAAGTACTTCATTTTATTAAATTAATATGAAGTAAAACTTTTGTTTCCTATTATCTGTTTCTAGTGGTATACTTTCTATGAAATGCGAAGCTCTTGCAAGCTAACGATCCGACGTTGAAGTTGCTGATTTGTGTCCACCACGGTCAAGGCTAAATCTACTAAATCAGTTCCAAATCGAATGGTGTTAGGCAATTGCACCAACGACCTGATTAACATACATAAAAATTCGAAAAATGATATTTTTGAGTTGGACTTTTGTTTAAAAATATAGTACGAGTTCCAAACGGCAACATCTAATAAGTGGAAGATAACTTTTTTGTACCAGCGGATGGTCTTTCTGGGTGATCAATATTACGACGTAATTTGGTCTATTATGTCAATGCAATCCATATCTAAACCGTCCAGCTTAGAACCATCCGTGAATATGTTGGTGGTGCAGGCTTGCCGCGATGGTATATGCACTACATAGTTTTCATCGAAAACGTTCATTAGTGTACAGTAGTCAGTGCGTACTGGTATTGGGACAGGGGCGTTTGTGCCCAGGATTGTTGCGTGTCCAACGGCCCTAATTCCTTTGCCACCAAGTCAAGAGGTGGCAGATGCAGCATTGTGTTGAGAGCTTCAGTCGGAGTGGAGCTGAGAGCCCCGGTAATGCAGAGCTCCGAGCTTCGTTGAACCTTTTGAAGCATGCCAAGATATGTGCTTTTTGCTAGTTTAGGCCACCAGACCAATACACCATAGAGAAGAATCGGGCGCACAATGGCTGTGTAGATCCAATAGACCACCCTAGGGGAGAACCCCCAGGTGGTACCAATTGTCCTCTTTCAGGTGAAAAGCGCCCTTGATGCCTTTTTGGCTCGCTCGATTATATTATCAATCCACAACAGCTTCCTGTCCAGAATAATTCCCAAGTATTTGACTTTATCGCTGAACGCTAAGGAGGTACCCCCAATTTTTGGCGGTGTCAGATCTGGTACTTTGTACCTTCTCGTGAAGAGGACTAACTCGGTTGTATCCGGGTTAACTTCCAAACCTGCGGCCGTGGCCCAGTGAGATATTTTGCATAGTGCCCCTTCCATTAAGTTACAGAGAGTTTGCGGAAATTTCCCCCGCATAGTGACGCAGATATCATCTGCATACGCGATCACCAGGTGACCTTCCGATTCCATAAGACGTAGCAGTTGGTTGACGGTAACCACCCAGAGTAGCGGAGAGAACGCCTCCCTGCGTTGTGCCTCTGCTGACTGGTCTGCGAATCACGCTGCCGCCTAGCTCCGTTCTAATCTGCCTACGGGTAAGCAGATTATGTATAAACCCCACCAGGCACGCATCAACCCCCAGACCCGTCAGCGCCGAGACAATGGCCTCCGGGTGTACGTTGTTGAAGGCTCCCGCAATGTCAAGAAAAGCTACTAGAGCATACTCCTTGAGGTCAATTGACCTTTCAATAACGGATACCAGTGAATGCAGGGCCGTGTCGTTCGACCTGCCCTCAGTATAGGCATGCTGAGCATGCGATAAAGCCGACGGTGCAATCTTCCTCCTGATGTAGTCCTCTAGGAGTCTTTCTAGTGCCTTAAGCAGAAAAGGAGACAAACTTATAGGCCTATAGTCATTCGGGGGATAAAAACCACGTTGACCTCCCTCCATGATGTTGCTATAAAATTTAGCCTTAGACAGCTTTCGAACATCCCCTTAATCCAGGGCTTAATAAGTTCTGTAATATGCTGGAGCTAAGCCGGAATGATTCCATCCTGGCCAGGCGACTTATAGGGCTTAAACGTCGAAAGAGCCCAGTCTATCTTATTAACATCTGTGATTTCGCTTATAAGCTGATCAGTAGGTGACCCACTGCTGTCAATATTTGTAGACACACCCGCGCATGTCGGGAAGTGTGTGTCCATAAGCAAATGTATGGTTTCCGTAGTGGAGTTCGTCCACTGCCCATCGGGCTTTTGAACGTAGCTTAGCTGAGTTGGGGATTTCGATAGAACCTTCCTTAAGTGGGAGGCCGCGGATGTAGATTCGATCTTACCACAGAAATCCACCCAAGAGGATCGCTTTTCCTTACGGAGTGCTTTTTTATAAGAATTTAGATTCGCTTTGTAGGCAGTCCATGCGGATTCATGTCCATCATGTTTGGCTTTGTTGAAGGCCGCCCTGCAAGACTTCCTAAGCTTGTCCAGATCAGACGTCCATCACGGTGGTTTGTGCGTTTCCTTAATTTCCTAGCCGGACAGGCCCAATCCAGAGCAGTCCTACAAATGTCACTGAAATTATTTACGAGTAGTTCCAGCTCCTCTTCGTTTCCTGGCTTCCTCACCTCTTTGGGTAGTGTTTTACCTAGGATCTTCTTGTAGTAGCCCCAGTTTGTTCTTCTAAAATTTTGAATATACTTAGGGCCCGTATACGCATCTGATATTTAGAAACTAATATACCTATGGTCAGAGAAGGAGTGCTCTTTTAGAACTCTCCAAGAAACTATCCTGTCACTGAAAGAGTCGGTGACCAGCAGTGTTGCCAGGATACAATTTATTTTAGAGCTAGATTTGAGAAAAAAAAGAGCTAGAAAAGAGCTAGATTTATTCAAGAAAATCCAAATCATGTAAAAAATGAGCTAAAAGGCACTTAAGTATTGTATGTAAGTTTTTACATTTACTTCATACCAGCAGGGTACCCAGCTTTGTTCGGTATGTACCAAAGAAGTTAATAAATTCCTGCTACCTTCAATTGCGAAAACAATTTACAGGCTAAGAAGGTTCAGAACAATATTTATTTTCCCACTTTATATCTCCTTTATGTATGTCTACGGCAACCAACAAAAGTAAAGGCGTTTTTTAACAGTCTAACTTCGACATTTTGTCATCTCCGCTCTATTTGACTCTTTAGCTTTGCCTAAACATTCCCCAAGTCATGACAAAGTAAGTGAATTTTTCTTCATATAAATTTATGTAGGAAAAAAAATTTCATAGGTGCATACCTCCCTAAAAATCAGTATATCTTTTTTGTTTGTCGTTCGTTTTTGATAGTGCAGGTCCCTTTCTAAGCTTCAAGCAGTTCAACCATTAGTGAAACTCTCATCAAAATTCATTCCTTAGTTTCCAATATCCTTAAGTTCAAACAGACAAACAGACAGACAATAATTTTAAAAATGGATCAGATGAACTCTATAGCATTCCCCAAGTCATCACCAGTTATTTTTTCAAAGAAGTTTTTAATGTACGACTTTTCTAGAGATTTACAGCCTCATTCTCTTTGGCGAACGATACGCTTAACGAACGATACCCGCGCTGACGATATCGTGTGCTTTTGGTAGCATGAATGTTACGTTGACGATTATCGTGTAGGCTTACGTCTATCGCCAGCTAAACGAAATGAAATGTCAATTTTGCAACTCTGTGCACCTGCGTTTTGACTTTGTGAAAAAGTTTATAATTTTTATGTTATTAATAAATCGGGAATATTTCGTTTATAATTATGTACCAAGCTGTTGCTTTGGCTTTGTCGGAGGAAGGTGCGCTGAGAATCCAACGGCAGAGTTGGCGTGATGTGACTAATGTGATAAATCTACCAGACGCTAAGTAAGTAACGTTTGGGTAATTGTTTCTTTTAGGAAACACCTGCTAAAATTATCACAATCATATTGGAAGGGATATCAAAATCCATCGGTATCAATAGTTCATAAGATAATTTTTAACTATTTATTTCTGTGAATAGTTATGTATTTCATAGTTTTGATGTGCGGTGATACTTCCTTTAGGAAGCAACTGCTAAACACGTCCCTTCTTTGAGGCAATCTTCCTCTATTCCTCCTCGAAGGCAACCTTACAGGCTCCATACACTGGTGCTCCTCTCGTCAGTTCAACATTTGCCTCCAGCTCGTTCACAAGCACTCGAAACTGGGTGCTAGGATTCTTTTAAAATAAATAAATAACAATAAGTAACAACAATAGTGGAAAATTGGATAATAATACTTACTTCTTGTGTTTGCGCCTTCCATTTGTTCAACAACGATAGCAATTTCCTTCTTGTTTGATTTTGACACTTTGTTTTCGTATTGTCAGACGATAATCGTCAAACAGATTACCGATTAAGCACTTTCGTTACGTAAGGGTCAGCTGTTATCGTGTTGACTATCGTTTTGGCTATCGTATTGCTATTCATGCTACCAACACACCAACGACGATCGTTTTGGGCACGTTATCGTCAAAGAGAATGAGGCTGTTATTATAGTAAATATTTAACTTAAACAATGTTTAATGCGTATAAAAAGTATAACTAAGTCAACAAAAAGAAATAAGTGTGTTCTTGAAAAATTATCAAGTTTGATAAATAGTTAAGAAAAAAAATATTTCATTTTTAGTAAAACTCAAAAATAATTTTTATTTTTGCGTCAAAGCCAAATGCAGTAATTTTTATTCTGACTCAGAATTCAAAACGCTTGAAATATTTTTTCTGATTATTTATCACGAAGACAAAATCGGGGGGTAAGGTTGTTCAGAATCTTTAGCAACTTAGGAAAGTGTTTTTTACACATAATTTCCACCTTTCCATTTCGATTCTTGTTCGCAAAATAAACATATGGCATTTAGGAATGTTACTCAACAAAGTTAACCGATTTAGGTATTTGTTATCGGTGAGGGAAACTAAGTTGCCACATGGTACACAATGAAACTAATATAATAATTTCGATTATAAAAGAAATAAAAACTTTCTTCATTTTTCAATACAGTTTGTACAAATAAATTTGGAGCTAAAAAAGAGCTAAAAATGAAAAAAGGACTAGAAAAAGAGCTAGGAGCTAAGACAGAATTTTGGAGCTAAACGCCAAAAAAAGAGCTAGATCTAGCTCTAAAAGCACCAAAATGGCAACACTGGTGACCAGGGTTAAGTCAAGGACCTCCTCGCGGTTCCTCGTAATGAAAGTGGGGTCATTTCCCCTGTTACATATACTTAGATTAGTACCTAGGAGATAGTTAAAAAAGGACTCACCCCGATCATTTGTGTCACTGCTGCCCCACTGGGCATGGTGAGCGTTGGCATCGCCTCCAAGTATTATAGTGTCATTTTGCATATACGCAACTCTCACGAACTCCTTGAAATTAATAGGCGGCAGAGAGCTCTGGTGATCATGTCCTAGGTAGAAGGAGGCGAACATGAGTCTCCTTCTCCTCGACGATAAGCGCTGTCAGATCCCCATCACTAAAATTGGGTAGAAGAAATACATTAAGAGTAGACTTAGCTAGTATACAAGTGCGAGGTTTACCCTTATCTTTAGCGCTGTAGAGCTTGAAAGCTGGCGCCCGCAACCCACAGATCCTATTGCCAGTGATCCATGGCTCCTGGACTAAAACGATGTCTACCGCACCTGAGGACAGGTGCAGTAGAAGTGCAGCTGGCGCTGATGCAGGTTAATTTGGAGGACCCACCTCGCAGTTTACTCGCGCTCTCCTCCGTGAGCGACGCGTCGGAATCGCCATCACCCAGAAGCTGACTCTCAGAGTAAAGCCTTCTGAGAGCCAAGCTACCGTCCGAGCCTGACGAAACGTACCCGCTCTGTTCCTCACCCGCGTCCACCTCCATCTCGTCTTCACTGGGGGGCTCGACCACCTCCGTTCGAGATTCGAGGCTGACTTGGGCTTCGACATCGGCCTTGTAGACCTTCAAATTATGTGCGTAAAATCTTATTTATATAACTAATACAATTATGGACATATCGCGATTTTAATTTTACAAAGAAATTTTTCAGAACTGTGTTCAAAAAGTGTCCGTTAACCAATTTCGTTTATTTTTACAGCAAAGAGTAAGCTTTATATGTTGAACTATTTATCCAAATATCGTTTCAATAAATTAATTTTTACCTGAGTTATGGCATGAAAAGTTTTGTGGAATAATCCACCATAAAGGGGTGGGCCAAGCCCATTTTCCAAAAATTTTATGCATTCGACTCTTTGCCCACGAAAACTTTAGAGGTAAAATAGAAATGATTTACACGTAGTGTAAGTAAAGTTATTGCATATTCAATATATCCATGATCCTTTTCAAAATCTTTCGTATAAAATTGGGCGTGGACCTTACCCGATTTCGGAAGATTGCCGGTATTAATATAAATATCTGTGCTGAATTTTATTTTGCTATCTTGAGCAGTTTTTGATTTATGACTAATAATATTTCCAAATTTGACTTAATCAAAAGTGGGCGGTGCCACACCCCTTTTTTAACATTTCTTCAAAAATTAATTTCTTGCTTTAACGCTAACGTACACACCGAATTTTATCCTTATAGGTGTATTATATACTGAATAATCACTCTTTTTGTATTTTCGAAAATATTATATGTATAGAAATTGGGCGTGGCTTTTAACCGATTTTGACGATTTTCAATAGCGCTCCGAGATAAGTTAAAAGGAACCTGCATACCAAATCGTGTTCACAGACGGACGGACGGAAGGACGGACATGGCTCAATCAATTTCTCTTTTCCTCCTGAACATTTTGATATGTATAAGTCAATATCTATCTCGATTCGTTTATGCCGTTACATACTGCCGTCAGGCGAATAAAGTTAATATACCTTGTGTGCGAAGCACTACTAGGTATAAAAAAGAGGAGGAAATGGTCGGGATTCGAACCAGCAACCTTCGGAGCAAAATCCCACAACATATTCGTTAGGATATTGGCCCGTTTTCACCGTTGTTGCCCAAATTGGAGTTTTGTCAATCAGTTTTCAACAATCCCTTACTGTACATTGAATAAAACGTTTATTAAACATGGTTTTCCAAGCCTCAATTCCAATATTTAACAAGTAAGGAAATCTAAGTTTGGGTGAACCGAACATTAAATACCCAGCGTTAGTTTTCAGAACGAGATACAAATACCATGACTTGACAATGATATAGGCCCTAGAATTTTCTATATCAAAAAAGGGGGCGTGGTTATCATCAGATTTCGCCCATTTTAAACACCAACCTGCTTTGGCCATAAAGTAACCTGTGTACCAAATTTCATGCGAATATTTCAACTTATGTTAATTTATGTGATTTTCGATATCGAAAAAGTGGGCTTGGTTATCATCCGATTTCGACAATTTTTACAGCGGCTCACCTTGGCCAGAAAGTAGCCTGCATAACAAATTCCATGCAAATATATCAGTTTTTACGCAAGTTATGTCAATTTATGTGATTTTCGAAATTTTCGATATCGAAAAAGGGGGCGGGTTATCATCCGATTTCGCCCATTTTCAATAGCAGCCTACCTTGGCCAAAAAGTAACCCGTATAGCCAATTTCATGCAAAGATCTACATTTTTACTCAAGTTATGTTAATTTATGTGATTTTCAAAATTTTCGATATCGAAAACGGGGGCGTGGTTATCATCCGATTTCGCCCATTTTCAATAGCAACCTACCTTGGCGAGAAAGTAACCTGTATGAAAAATTTTATGCAAATATTTAAATTTTTATTCAAGTTATCGTGTACACGGACGGACAGACATGCCTTAATCAATTCCTCTTTTCAACCTAAGAACTTTCATATATGGAACTCTATATCTAACTCGATTATTTTGCGCCGTTACATAGTACCGTTATGTGGACAAAATTATAATACCCTTGTACTAGTACGCTGGGTATAAAAAGGGATCACTTTCGTTGAGTCGACAATGTTTTCCAAACGTGTTACAATGATTATAGTAAACGTTTTCCAAACGAAAAGCTTTCAAAAGTAAGTTTATAGTAAGCTTATAGAACACGTATTTTGCTTATTGGGATACTTCTTTGTTTATTGGGTGTATATAAAATAGGATGTATGTACGTTAAGGCGCCTCACGCTCCATACAAAAAAAATGGGCACTCTGTTTCCATCGGAACTTTAAACTTCAATGTATTCTGTATGTGGTCAAAATATTTTAAACAAATATTAAGACTTACCGGAGCTGAACCGTGTTAAAAAACGGTAAAAATGTCCTTTTTTATGCGAAAAGGAGTATGCAAAAATATTTTTTAATAAAAAGCACCTGAGATGATGAATTAGCTGGAGTACAAAAGGTAAGCATAAAAAAGTTTGACAATTTTATCAACGCAATCAAAATATTGAGATGTACGATGCTGTTTTTGGTCATATTTCGATATTTGCAAAATGTAACCTTTTTTTGTCAATTTTACACTTTGCGAATATTAGCACACAGGTATACAATAATAGCATTGATAAAATTTTCAGACTTTTTTATGCTTACCTTTTGCACTCTATCCTCTCAGATGCTTTTTATTAAAAAAGATTTTTTCATACTCCTTTTATACAGAAACAGTGCAGCTTTTTTTGTCGAGGCACCTTAATGTACGTATGTGTGTATGTATTTTATAGACTCCGGAACTACAGCGCCCATTTTCTTCATATTTACAGGATAGCTCAGTAGGAATACGCAGAGTGTTTATGTAAAGTTTTATTCCGGGAAGTGGACCAGGGACCGAAATATTCCAAACTTTTTTATTTATCGTGTGATTTTTTCCCCTAAATTTGTGCAGAACAAAGTCTGTCGGGTCCTTCTAGTTTATTAATAAAAAAAAAAAATTATAATAATACATTGTCCCCGATCCTGGGTTCGAACCTACACCGCTCACGTTGTACCCCGAGACACTTACGACCTGCGCTATTGCAACATTTATTTGAGCGATGTCAAATTAGCCCAAGAGTCGTGAATAAAAGCACTTTCTGAAAGACTGAGCTTTTGTATATATAAAATATATGTTATTGAGAAACTAAAACAACCGTCAGTCATTCCGCGGGCGGTGGATTGTGCGTCAGTCAGCCACCTCAACATGACAAAAAAGTGCCAATTTCAACCAATTTTATAAAAGCTGAGCTTTTGTATATATAAAAAATTATGTTATTAAGAAACTACAAACAACCGTCAGTCATTCCGCGGGCGTTGGATTATGCGTCAGTCAGGCACCTCAACATGACAAAAACATATGAGCGCACTCATGTAATTATGCAATGCGCGGGATTTTCTATTCAACAGACAATCAGTTGATGATTGTTATCACCAGGCCCGTGCGCACGGGGGGGGTTTTGGGGGTTAAAACCCCCCCCATGGCCAAATCTAAGTTGCAATAATTTTGAAAAAGTTTTCAAAATACAGTTTATAAATCTTATATTGAATCTTGACTAATAATTTTTGACAAAATTAGTTAAAATAATTTTACGGAAGAAGAAATTGGTGAAAGTTGCAAAGAATAAGGTTGGCCAATACATAACGTTCCTATCGACGAAAAAGGGCGCAAAGCTGTTTGTCGACGAAGAAAGGCGCAAACTTTTTTTTGTTTGATGAAAGACGCATTATAAATATCTTGAGAAAGAAAGACGCATTAAAATAATGTTTAAGAAAGAAAGGCGCTTTAAAATATTTTTTAGGAAAGAAAGACGCGCTTCAAAAACTAGCTGCAATATAAGTTATTCAAAAAACGAAATACTAAATAAAAATACATACGTGTAATGGGTACTTGGGCTGGCCCAATTTTTTTCAATCCAGCACCAAATCCCTTGTGAAGTTTACTGTAATTGTATACACTGCGCCTTTCTTCCTCGAAATATTTTTTAATGGGCCTTTCTTCGTCAAAATATTTTTTAATGCACTTTTTTCGTCAAAATATTTTTTAATGCGTCCTTATTTGCCTTTTTTCGTTCACAATTTGTTGAACGCGCCTTTCTTCGTCGGTAGCGACGATAAGTCCGGCACTTTGAATTGCACTTGGAGCTTTCCGAAATTACAAAGTTGTGTAGCGTATGGGCATTTTTTTTTTATTTTACTGATGAAAACAGTGAGCAGTTTCAATTAACAGAGCGAATGAACTGCAAGGCTCAATTATATGAACGATTTCGAGTGTTTTCTGACCCTTTTTGTTGTAGGCGTAAAGAGAATTGTGAGAAAATGAACGTTGGAGAGCAGATGAGCGACACCGCTCAAATATTTGAATGTTTTCAAACATTTTCTGAGGTTTTTTTTTATTTCACCTAACAGAAGGTAAAGATCGCATTTTTCATGGACGTTTATCAATAGTCTGGCTTTGGTTTGTTAATCGTCGAGATCTAAAACTGCTCAGCTACAGAGAAAACCTCATCAGCTAAGTAAGGTAGATAAAAAATAGATGACACAATTAATAAATAATTAGTTGACAGCGAATAGTTATTGTAAAGAATAAAGATAAGAATCAAAGAATATGAAAGCAAATTGTTGATATGTATTTAGGATAGAAAGAATTGACTTTTTTATGCCGCATAGTGAGTCTGAAATATCAAACGTAGTTATAATCTTGACACAAACAACGAAAAGGCTCATTTAATTCAAAATTAGTTCGACACTGTTTCAAGATAAGTGGTTAAAATGTCTTGATGGACGAGAAGGTACATTGAAGTTCACTTCGCTCAAAAGAAACGGGCTTACGATTGAACCATTTAGTAATTTAGTCATGAAAACAGTTCCAAGCAGTTCCCTCCGACTAGAAAGGTTGTGAAGATTAATTAGTTTTAAGCGACTCGTATACGATGCTAAATTATACAAGGAATCCCAGTGAAGATCTCTTAAGGCAAATAGTAAAAATTGTTTTTGAACTGGACCTGGTACCGCGGGTTCCAAATTATAGGACCGTATTTAAGTATCGGTCTGACTAATGTAGTAAAGAGAGATTTAGTTACATAAGGGTCGCTAAATTCTTTAGACCATCGTTTAACAAATGCTAGAACGCCTCTAGCTTTATTGACTGTTACGTTAATGTGGCAGTTGAAACTGAGTTTGTAATCCATAGTAGCCCCAAGGTCAACAAAATCATACATTTGCTCAAGACTGTAATTGTTAATTGTATAGGAAGCTGGCTGTGATATTCCTCTCGAAAAACCCATGTACTTACATTTCTTTAGATTAAGCGGCATATAATTTAAATCGTACCAAGTAACTAGTGTATTTAGATCTGATTGAAGCTTCTTCGAATGACAAAGCTTTCGAAAATTATATTTCGAAAATTATATTACTGTAGAAATATCATTTATAAACAACAAGAACAGAATCGGGCCAAGATGGCTTCCTTGACAATTTTTAAACACTACTTTTTGTGCTCTGTCGCTAAGGCAAGAAGAGATCTAGCGATTGAGACCCGGCTGGAAACCCAACTGATCCAGTTTATGCATAAGTAAAGAGTGACACACTTTATCGAAAGCTTTACTGAAATCAAAGTAAATTCAAGTAAGTTTGTAACGGTGGACTTTCCCTTACAGAACCCGTGTTGACAGTCGGAAATCAAGGTAGAGATAGGATTCGTAAGCTGATTGGTAACAATAGCTTCACACACTTTTGGGATGGCAGAAAGCTTTGCTAAGCCACGATAGTTCTCTATAGAAGCCTTGCTTCCGATTTTATGAAGCGGAAGAAGAAACGACTCTTTTCATGCTTTTGGAAAAACGCCACACTTTAGTGACAAATTGAACAAATTGGTAAGGGGTTGGCAAATATTGTTAGCACACTTCTTCAAGAAGCATGTAGGAATCCTATCAGGACCGCATTTAAAAGATTCCTTCAAGGTTTTCAGATAAATAAGAACATCATTGGCGCATATAGTTGGACAAATAATTAAATTGTTCCCATGTAGCTCATAGGGATAATTTAGAAAGTCAGAATTGGTGACGGCAGAATAGTTAGAAGGGAAAAATTGCGCAAAGAAATTATGACCCAAAATAAATAAAAAACGACCCCAAATAAGCTTCAGAAAAACACCAATAAAAGGCTCCGAAAAGAGTCCAAAAACCCTCTGAATGGATGAATAAAAGAAAAGCACCAATTAAAGGGCTCCGAAAGGCGTCTGAAAAGCCTCCAAAACCCCTCAGAATGGAGGAATAAAAGGCTCCGAAAAAGGTTCAGAAAAGCACCAATAAAAGGCTCCGCAGTTCATTTAAAAATAGTCAAAAAACGCTTCAAATTCATCGAAATCGGACTCATTTCGGACTCTTTTTTATGACTCTGTTGGAGTTCCCGCGTAGAGCGATTTTTCGCTCCATTTGTGCTCCGAAAGAAGCTCATTTTGGAGAGTTAAGCTCTGAGAAATGAGCGTTTTATGATCCGAAAGGAGTCTTTTTTTGCACTTTTAGTTAGCTGGGATATGCCATCACATCACCAATTCTCTATCAAATACAGAAAAATGTGTACAACCAAAAAAATTTTCTTGGGTATAGTTTTAGGTATCAGAGTATGCAGTTTCAGAAAAGTTAAAGAACATTTAAATTTATGATGTATGGGTCTAGGTATCTGTTTCAGCAAATATGTTTATCTTAGTGAAAAATGTATGTGAATGCAAATCTAAATTAAACCCCCCCCCCAAGGCCAATTCCTGCGCACGGCCCTGGTTATCACACATCTATTAGTTGAAACTATAATATTTATTAATTCCCACAAAGGTTTTTAAGACTTACTAAAGATTCATGTGGTAATATTACTTCATACATATTTTTATTAATTTATACATATACTTAATTAATTAATATATATATACAGCATAAACTACAGGTACATTTAAATGGATAAATTCATTAGCTATCATCTTCATCGGAACTAGTGCTATCATCTGAGCTGTCAATTCTTATATTGCACACTCCATCTGCTTCGGTCTCATCGTCGTCTGTAAAAGTAAAAAGAAAAATATACTGTTAATATAAATTTGTCCAAATTAGGAAAGTTGTTTATACCTTCAGGATTAATGTCAAGGTTGGCAATGCTGGTGATGGATGGCGGCAATTGATCACCCACAAACCATTTAAACAAATATTTGCCATCTTTTTCCTCCCAGCCTACAACGTTATCTACAAGGCGGAAATAAGCAGATATCCATTTTTTTCAAGTTAAGTGGACTGCAGCCATCGTCTTTGGCATATGTTTTAGTGAATGACACAACACGAGCCATGTTAATATCATGCACTCCTGTGAATGTATATAATTTGCGAACATAGCTTTCCAATGTTGTAAGCAATTCATCGAGGTTACAATTTGGAATTTGTGAAATGTTGCTGAATGCTTGTATGTACGTTGAAGACTTACGGAGAATTTCGAACGCTTTTCTTTTCCCCTTACGGTAAAATGCCGAATTAAAATCGCATCCCGTAAAGGCGTGGAATGCTGGTAATGCAGCACTTAAATTAGGACCCAATGATTCGTACAATTTGGTGACATCGATGAATTTTTGTGTATTTCCGGTTCCAACATGCATCGATATTTGTACATTCTTCTTGATTCATATTTCCCAGCTTAATGATTAAAATATCTGTATCAAAGCAGCGTATTGTAACTTGAGTATCAGAATTCAAGTGGCAGACATGAAAAATTATTTTAGTATCCGCTTCTTCGTGACCTGCACATGTCAACAATGGCTGTAATGTTCGTTGTACTTTATTTTGATTAGCCTCATATTTATAGCTTTCGAGATAATTGACAATAATTGTTTTTTCTCCGATCCACGGTGCCATGCAATCATTTGCCCAATCTTCAATAAGAAACTCAATAAGAGCTTCTTTGAAATAAATGTTTTTTAATGCCTCTGAAAAATTTGATGGACGTATTTGATCAGGACCATTTATTTGGAAATGCTGTCCTCTGATCCTATTTCTTAATGAATGTTCATTGTGTTTTATAGACGGAAATATGTAGCGGTCGAATCTAATTATCACAGTTTTGGCAGTATTTGTGGTAAAGACTTGCATCAGCTTTTGAGAAATTTTACTGAATGATAATGGTACGTCTTTGATGGAATGCATAATGAAAAAGCCGTCATAAGTAATTACATCGCAATTAGTTGGTGGGTTACAATCGGTCTGCTTCTGAAGAATCTTTAACAGTGCCGTTTTATCAGTTTTGCAAATCGTTCCATCTATGTGATACAAAGCCAGTGGACTTGTGTTAAGGGATATGCCAAAACTTTGTCGATGTCAAGAGTTTCTTCTAATGAAAGTGAAAATAATTGCCCAAATAAATCACGCTGCATTTGAGTTGCGACCGACCTTCCGGCAACCGACATTTTCTGCTTCGGCACAGCTGTTGCGAAATTCAGGATCTTATTTCGTTTGAGGATTTTCTCAAATCTTTCTTGATCTTCAGAACGTTCCAATATAAACTGCTTTCGTTGTTCATTCCCGATTTTTTCTACATTGAGTAAAAAATGTTCGATGTCCGGTGTAACTGCTAGGCCAGTTGAAATGTTTATTAATAAATTTGTATCTATGTCTTTTGAAAACGGATTCCAGTTTTGTTTGATGTGATTAATACAATTCTCCAGCTGCAATGAAAACTTGTTTATTTTGCTCTGATGAAGATCACCTGTGATGTCTTGATCAGGTCGCAAGTCGGTTTCCTCCATAACATGCGCAATAATTTTCGAACGTATGCTGTGGCTTTTACACCATCTCTGACGAGCCTTAATCGAATTGGTTGTGTAACTTATTCCCGTTAATTTATTCGCAGCATCTGCATTATTCGTTTGTTCCAACGTCAAGTCTATGGGCTGTCGAGAGAACGGCTTATCCGTACGTTTAATTCCTATTGATCCACTTTATAACTGCAGCTGTAATCCAGGATGTGTTTCATGCACTTTATTCAGTTTGTCAATATATATTACTAGCAGACCCGGCAGACGTTGTTCTGCCTGACCAGTCACTTCCCTAGAAATACATTTTCAAATATTTTTCTTTAACTTTTAACATTCCATTTATTGCAGTGCTTTAGGATATACAATGTTTCTGGCTTTAAAGTCTTTGGTATAAACAAATAAATTAGATGGATGTGCAACTCAAAAAACGGATCTTTTGAACTCAATGGGTATGACAAAAACCATTATGCGCTGCTGAGCAGATGTATAGTTAGCACTTATTTAATTATATCATATATCTACCTATAATACTCTGGATATGTATGAACGGCAATAACAAACAAAAAAAATTAAGTGCTTTGATTAAGATTTAAGAACGTTAAAATGTCACTAAAGCAAATACATTCAGGGATATAACGAATTGATATATTACTTAGCTTGTGGTCTTGGAACTGCCCACTTTTCCAAAGAATTTACAAATGTAGCCTATGTATGTCGTACACAACGAAGATTTTAACGTATTGGAAAAGTTTAAAACAGATCACCCATAAACTTTGGACATTATTGAAGTACAAACAAAGCTTTGAATACAAAAAATGTGGGCGTGGCACCGCCCACTTTTCCCGAATTATATAATTCTTGACGAAGGGACACACATATCCAAAAATCTTTAATTTAGACCCAATATTTTCAGAGTTATGAAGAATTTAAATTTTATATAGCCTGGGGGCGTGGCACTGGCTACTTTTCCAAAAATTTATGTAGCCTGAATCGTACACAACAATTTTCTTAACCAATCTTGAAAGTTTAAAAGAGATCGACCATAAACTTTGGACATTATTGAAGTACAAACAAAACACAAAAAATGTGGGCGTGGCACCGCCCACTTTTCCAAAATTACATAAATCTTGACTAAAGGACACACATATCCAGAAATCATTAATTTAGACCAAATATGTTCAGAGCTATGAAGAATTTAAATTTTATATAGCCTGGGGGCGTGGCACCGAGTACTTTTCCAAAAATTGATATAGCCTAAATCGTACACAACAATCTTCTGAACCAATCTTGAAAGTTAAAAAGAGATCGACCATAAACTTTGGACATTATTGAAGTACAAACAAAACACAAAAAATGTGGGCGTGGCACCGCCCACTTTTCTAAAATTACATAAATCTTGACCAAAGGACACACATATCCAGAATTTATTAATTTAGACCAAATATGTTCAGAGCTATGGAGAATTTAAATTTTATATAGCCTGGGGGCGTGGCTCAGCCCATTTTTCCAAAAATTAATATAGCCTATGCCTTAACCCATGATCCCAAGAATATACTGTGAAAATTTCATAAAAATCGGTTGGGTACTTTCGACGCCCATAAAGGACACACAGACACACATTCATTTTTATTTATAAGATGGGTTTGTTATTATAATTTGGGGAATCACCAAAAATTCTCTTTATATTTCTTCTCTTTTGTCGAAGGCTTATGCATCTCTTAGTCAAAATACATTTTCTCTACGTTGAGTTCATACACACACGCACATACATTTTTGTTCCGCTGTAGCTTGAGTTTGATCTATGAAAATTCGTATGCTTGGATTGTTTGAAGCTTTTATAAATTTCATCCTAGAAATAAGGGGCTTTAAGTTTTGAAAATGGAAAAAATGAAAACGCCACTTAGTTTATTTTTGGGAAAACTTGCTTCTTAAAAAAATTTCATAAAAATTGGGCCATCACTTTTCGAGATTAGCCGTTACGAATATTTTCATATAAGCAATTTTATATAATTAGTATAGACTACTAGCAGACCCGGCAGACGTTGTTCTGCCTGACCAGTGACTTCCCTAGAAATACATTTTCAAATATTTTTCTTTAACTTTTAACATTCCATTTATTGCAGTGCTTTAGGATATACAATGTTTCTGGCTTTAAAGTCTTTGGTATAAACAAATAAATTTTTTGGATGTCCAACTCAAAAAACGGATCTTTTGAACTCAATGGGTATGACAAAAACCATTATGCGCTGCTGAGCAGATGTATAGTTAGTACTTCCCAGCAAACCATATGAGCTCAGAATGAGCGCATAAAGCACTCTTTCCTCTGAGCGCTCACACTCATAATGAGCTCATAAAACAATCATAAACAGTCATAAAACGCTCATATTTGAGTGTCATTTTCTATGAAACTGGTCACTCATAAAAGAGCTCTCAGTTTCATGCATAAAGCAGTCTTTTATGAATGAATTTCTGCACGCATTTAGAGCTCTAAAACCAGTGCATAAAAGAGTCTTTTTTGACCTTTTTTCCACGCATTAAGAGCTCTAAAACCAGTGCATAAAAGAGTCTTTTTTGACATTTTTTGCACGCAGTAAGAGCTCTAAAACCAGTGCAAAAAATAGTAATTTTTGATGTTAAATATTTCTATGTATGGACCAAAAATAAAATAAATAAAAAATTAAAAATAATTCAAAATATAAAGTATTATTTTATTCATTGACAATAAATATTATTACTAAAAAAATAAAATTAAAGAAAAACACGTCTTCACCTTTTCAAAATTACAAGCAAACTAACTTATTTTTCTTTATTTTGCATTTCACATGTTTATATATACTGTTACCGAAAACGCTCATATTTATGGGCATGTGCAAAAAAAACTCATAAAACGCTCATATTTTTGCGCACGTGCAGAAAAGGCTCATAAAACGCTCATATTTATGCGCACGTGCAGAAAACACTCATAAAAACGCTCATATTAGAGCTCAGAACTAAGAGCGCTCCGAAGCTGGTTTGCTGGGTTATTTAATTATATCCTATATCTACCTATAATACTCTGGATATGTATGAACGGCAATAACAAACAAAAAAAATTAAGTGCTTGTACACAACAATTTTCTTAACCAATCTTGAAAGTTTAATTGAAGTACAAACAAAACACAAAAAAAGTGGGCGGTCCCACGTCCCAAATTATATCCATCTTGACTAAAGGACACACATATCCAGAAATCATTAATTTAGACCAAATATGTTCAGAGTTATGAAGAATTTAAATTTTATATAGCCTGGCGGCGTGGCATTGGCTACTTTTCCAAAAATTGATATAGAATGAATCGTACACAACAATTTTCTTAACCAATCTTGAAAGTTTAAAAGAGATCGACCATAAACTTTGGACATTATTGAAGTACAAACAAAACACAAAAAAAGTGGGTGGTCCCACGTCCCAAAATATATCCATCTTGACTAAAGGACACACATATCCAGAAATCATTAATTTAGACCAAATATGTTCAGAGTTATGAAGAATTTAAGTTTTATATAGCCTGGGGGCGTGGCATTGGCTACTTTTCCAAAAATTGATATAGCCTGAATCGTACACAACAATTTTCTTAACCAATCTTGAAAGTTTAAAAGAGATCGACCATAAACTTTGGACATTATTGAAGTACAAACAAAACACAAAAAATGTGGGCGTGGCACCGCCCACTTTTCCAAAATTACATAAATCTTGACTAAAGGACACAAATATTTAAAAATCATTAATTTAGACCAAATATGTTCAGAGTTATGAAGAATTTAAATTTTATATAGCCTGGGGGCGTGGCACTGGCTACTTTTCCAAAAATTGATGTAGCCTGAATCGTACACAACAATTTTCTTAACCAATCTTGAAAGTTTAAAAGAGATCGACCATAAACTTTGGACATTATTGAAGTACAAACAAAACACAAAAAATGTGTACGTGGCACCGCCCACTTTTCCAAAATTACATAAATCTTGACCAAAGGACATACATATCCAGAAATCATTAATTTAGACCAAATATGTTCAGAGCTATGAAGAATTTAAATTTTATATAGCCTGGGGGCGTGGCACCGCCTTATTTTCCAAAAATTGATATAGCCTAAATCGTACACAACAATTTTCTTAACCAATCTTCAAAGGTTAAAAGAGATCGACCATAAACTATGGACATTATTGAAGTACAAACAAAACACAAAAAATGTGGGCGTGGCACCGCCCACTTTTCCAAAATTACATAAATCTTGACTAAAGGACACAAATATTTAAAAATCATTAATTTAGACCAAATATGTTCAGAGTTATGAAGAATTTAAATTTTATATAGCCTGGGGGTGTGGCATTGGCTACTTTTCCAAAAATTGATATAGCCTGAATCGTACACAACAATTTTCTTAACCAATCTTGAAAGTTTAAAAGAGATCGACCATAAACTTTGGACATTATTGAAGTACAAACAAAACACAAAAAATGTGGGCGTGGCACCGCCCACTTTTCCAAAATTACATAAATCTTGGCTAAAGGACACAAATATTTAAAAATCATTAATTTAGACCAAATATGTTCAGAGTTATGAAGAATTTAAATTTTATATAGCCTGGGGGCGTGGCACCGCCCAAATTTCCAAAAATTAATATATCCTATGCTTTAACCCATGATCCCAAGAATATACCGTGAAAATTTCATAAAAATCGGTTGAGTACTTTGGACGCCCATAAAGGACACACAGACACACAGACACACATTCATTTTTATTTATAAGATGGGTTTGTTATTATAACTTGGGGAATCACCAAAAATTATCTTTATATTTCTTCTCTTTTGTCGAAGGCTTATGCATCTCTTAGTCAAAATACATTTTCTCTACGTTGAGTTCATACACACACGCACATACATTTTTGTTCCGCTGTAGCTTGAGTTTGATCTATGAAAATTCTTATGCTTGGATTGTTTGAAGCTTTTATAATTTCATCCTAGAAATAAGGGGCTTTAAGTTTTGAAAATGGAAAAAATGAAAACGCCACTTGGTTTATGTTTGGGAAAACTTGCTTCTTAAAAAAATTTCATAAAAATTGGGCCATCACTTTTCGAGATTAGCCGTTACGAATATTTTCATATAAGCAATTTTATATAATTAGTATAGATATAGTGTGCATAATTTGGATGCTTCATTGCGAAAAAGAAATTTGCAATTTCATGTAATATAAATTTGAAGAGGTCGATATTTTCAGTACGTATACTACGAGATAGCATGAAATAATGATTAATTAAATTTATGTATGTATATCCCATAAAACTGGGCTGTTTTTCCATGTTGACCAATTAATGTGTCCTTCCTATATTCTGCGTATTTTTCAAATAAGGATACCAAATTTTCATCTGCTATTGTTGTATTTGTAGCTTTATCATCATTGAATTTTTCTAAATAAGCTTTAATATCATCGGGTATTTCGATACTACAGTGTTCAATAAAAGTGTCAAGATGTAAACACAAAAGAGGATGGAGACGTTTGCATCTGTTGGAATGCTTGCCATTTATGAAACCATGTACTGAACCACTTGTTAGACAGTGCACAATTTTCAATAAATTTCCGCACTGCTTTGAAATAGGCCATTATAATGTGAAAAGCTCCAAGATGAACGAAAATATTGTCGAATTTTGGCTTCTCAGTGCTTGGGAGTTGTAGAGCAACTTTCGCTATGGCTAAATCGTAAGTAACTTCCATATAGTCTTCATCACACTCCTCAGCCATTTGTTGAGATTGTCGCATCGTTTCCAAAACAACAGATATATTTGTAGGAGGCGCATTAATGGTGGTGAGATAAGATATTTTTTGTTTCGGACTGTTGTCTTCGTGAATTTTACTGTTATATCCAACCCAAGCCGGTACATTGGACAGTTTTAAATAATGGGACAACGCCCAAGCGAGATCAATGTATTGAAATTGTTTAATATCACATGAGTTTAATGAACAGTCGAGGAGTGGCAAAGCTTCACGCATCTTTGGTTTTTTATTATACGACTGCAGTTCAAATGTTACCTCATCAAAAGTTCGACGTTTCCTTTTTGCACTTGTTGATGTTCATTATCATCTGGATTTTCTGATATGGCTTTTGGAATACTCGCTGGACGATCACCAATATTTTGGTACATAATTCCTACAGTGTCATGTAAAGTATCCTTTCCTGTTGCACTGCCCACGAACCGATTAAAATTATTAAACGCCAAATCGGTGCACAAATTGCGATGAGGCAATATATGTATCTTCTGGACAAAGCATCGACCGACGAGTAGCAGCGAATGTTGCTTCCGTTTCCAATTCTTTCAAAACAGTGTAGTTACAGCAAAGACCATACTTATTTAAAATATTGATTATTTGAATTTCTTTTTTTAATAATATGATGAGAAACGAAGCTGCATACTTCTTCAAACGCTAGCTTATGAGTTTCTCTATTCTGATGCCATTCGGTCTTCTCAGATTTCGATGATTTTTATACAGTATGTGCATTGCTTAAATTCACTTCGTTTCTTCCGCTCAATTCCGCGATTCTATTGATCAGTTGCTCGTCACCTGCTTCATTAGCAATTGAAATTAATAGTGTTTTCTTTTCTCAACGAAAATGTTGCCATTTTGTAGAGCAACATTTTTATGATTCTCACTTCGCCCTGTGAAATTGCTGCACACTTAAAATTTTCAGTGTCACCCTGCCTTATTTCAAAAGAACAAAAATTATAACCCTGTCATGTAATCAGCTGTTTTCCTGACGTCTTCTTCGCGCCAAATAAATACAAAAATTCGCCAAAAAATGTATTTGCAAACTTTACTCCTCATTTATTATTCAAACATTTTAATTAAACGATGGAAGTCAAATTGGAAAAAGAAAGTCCAGTAAGCAGTAAAACCGTAACAGGTGAGGAAATATTTGTAAGTTTCGGAGCTGCTTGCAAGTCGCAAAAAAATTTTTTTTTGGCCTGCAAGGAAATCCATAAAATGCCTTTCAATGTGCATTCCGCATGATCAGATTCGAACCAAGGTAATTTTCTTGAGCATTTTTTGAGGGCTCACCCGATCCTTAGAGATTATGCACACAATTATTATTAAATTATGTACTAAAGTATTTTCTATGTTTCAGTGTGGACGGATGGCGAAACTAGACTTCTGCTGGATAGGTATGCTGCTTTCTTACCAGAAGTGGGGCCCATGAAACGATACAAAACCAAAAAAGAGATGTGGTCAAAGCTTTGCGAGGAGTTTGAGGGCAAAACTTCCAAGCAGTGCGAGGAAAGGTACAAAACAATTTTAAAGCGAAAAAAAGCTGCAGTCGAAAACAATAGTGGCACAGGTGCAAAGCGGCAAAATGTACTGTTTGAAGAGGAGCTAAACAAAATATCTCAAATAGATGATTCCGTTGAGCCAGCAATTAAATTGAGTAGCCAACAAGTTGTTAAAAAAGCACAGAACGAAGTGAAAGAAAAAAAGAAAAAGGGGAAAACGGTGCAAGAAACGTTGGAGGAAATAGCTGCTAGGAAAGAGGAGGCCAGAGAAAAGAGACATAGGGAGCGAATGGAGAGGGCTGAAAAAATGGAAAGCCTTTTCGAGAAGCTTATAGCAGAAGCAGGCGACAAAAAATCAGATTAAGGCCTTTTATGTCGTATAATATAATATACGGTATATATATATAATATATCGGGTTATTCTGTTTGTTCCTTAATTTTTAGTTTCGTTAATTTGTTAAAAAGTACCTGCATGAAGCAAGCGGACGATCTCTTAATTTTCTAATACATATATGTATACAAGCTGACACAGCAAAACTTGTTAAATAGTAATAAAAAACAATAAAATCTCAACTCAGTTTATTTCTTTAATTACAATTAAATGGCTAGCGTAGAACTGGAACTGGATTCATTGTGGAGCACGATTTCATAATGGCTACCTACCTGGTGGATCGCGTTATTGTACTCGAAGGTCAACCCTCTGTAAAAACTACAGCTTTCTCACCGCAATCATTGTTGAATGGCATGAATCGATTTTTGGAACTTTTAGGCATTACGTTCCGCAGAGATCCTAACAACTTTAGACCACGGATTAATAAAAATAATTCGGTTAAGGTACGTAATGTGTTCAGTACAAATTTACAACGTATCGTATATGGATTGTTTTTTCGCATGTAGGACACTGAGCAAAAACGTTCTGGTCAATTCTTCTTCCTTGAGGATGATGCTAAGTAGTTACAAACTGCCACAACTGGACACTTCTAATAAAACGCAGTTAACGGAAGTCAAAGAAAATTGTTGAGATATACATTTATGTTAAATACTTTTGCAAAATTTACAAAAAACCAAAATACCGTGAAACAGCTTAAAACAGCTCAAACCAACAACTTGCGGTAGATATGTCTATCTCAAATGATGATTTATATTTTTGTACTGTTTTTTATCTTTGTCCTACATTTTTCTCTTAATTTAATGTTATTTATAAATTTAAAGCATTTTTGCAGTTCAATAAAACAGTTGTAAGTTTTTTTTATGATTTAAAATGTTTTGAAAATATTTATTGAGATTTTTGAGGGTTAATACTATCTAGTCCTCCTGTTTTTACTATACAAAATACTTTTCTCCAATAATAATCTTGAATAAAATTTGTAGTATGTGTAATTAAACGAAATGCAACGAAATAAGTTTTATGCATCCAAAAGATCATTGCAAACGTCATCGATCGTTTTTTACATATTCATGCTTCATTATTACTGTTAATTTTGTGTGAGATTTGCAAAAAAAAAAATTATTCAATATCAACACATATTAACTAGAAGGCATATTTATACAGTAGACATGTTTTTTAATAATCAAAAACAAAATAATTTTTCTCCTTGCTTGAATTCATAAACTATTAGATAAATATTCGAATGCACAAAGACCCACTTTTTCGGTGTCACCCAGTGTTGGGCAAAATTTAGTTAACTAATGATTGATGACTAATGATTGAATGTGTTAGTCATGATTGATGATTAATGATTACTTAGTTCAATCACGAGGTGATGACTAACGATTGATTAGTTTTAATCATAATCAAATAATCATGATTATTTTTTTGTGATTGATATTTTTTAATACCAGGAAAAGTAAAATATTTTTCTCCATCTGAAAAAAATACTGAATTGCACACAAAACGTTACTGTAGGTTAGGTTAGACTTTGGTGTTTTAGTGTAAAATTCAGTATTTTTTGGTGGTCAGATAAATACATGACCCGGTAAAATACTCGTCAGGGATGGGCAATATTAGAAAATTTGAGTGACGAGTGACGAAAAAATGAAAAACAAATTTTTATTCATTATTCAAAAAAATCAAAGTGATAAATAACATTTTATTTTTATTCAAGAAGTGCTTGAAGAAAAATAATATCGACAGCCACACTGCAAAACCCTGTATGTTCAAAACCAAAAAGTTTTCAGGAGAGGGAAAAAACTGTAATAATTATAACGTATGTATATGAGCGACGGTTATTTCATTTCACCACTGGAAAGAAACGGGAAGTTGTAACCCGATTTTTACTTTAATGTGCGAAATATCACGATCTATGGGAACGGCTCAGAACCTTATTTTTGGAAAAATAGTGACTTACGGGGTTCGCAGTGTGGCTATCGATATGTTATTCGTCCCTCAAGAAATCCTGAGTGATGAATAACATGTTATTTTTATTTTTGGAATTCTTGAATAACGATAAAACTTCATTTTTATTCAGTTATTTAAAAATAAAAAATAAGTACCCTGAGATCCCGGAAAATTATACCCATATGCGCATTATATTTGTCGTCATTTTCGGTATCATTTCGGAACTGTTTCGGGATTATTTCGGGACTTTTTCGGGATTGTTTCGGGATTATCCCGAAAAAGTCCGGAAACAATCGCGAAAAAGTCCCGAAACAATCCCGCAAATAGTCACGAAACAGTCCCGAAAAGGTCCCGAAATAGTCCAGAAATGATCCCGAAAAAGTCCCGAAATGATCCCGAAAAAGTCCCGAAAATGGTCCCAAAATAGTCCCGAAATGATCCCGAAAAAGTCCCGAAACAATCCCGAAAAAGTCCGGAAACAATCGCGAAAAAGTCCCGAAACAATCCCGAAAATAGTCAGGAAACAGTCCCGAAATAGTCCCGAAATGATCCCGAAAAAGTCCCGAAAATGGTCCCGATACAGTTCCGAAATTATACCGAAAATGACGACAGATATAATGCGCATATGGGTATAATTTTCCGGGATCTCAGGAATTTAGATTTTTTTGAATAAGAAATAACCAGTCACTCATCACTCAAAATTTAAAAAATGATCAATTATTTTTTTTTTTTTTGTATTTGAATAATTTTTTATTCAAAGTGGCCCAACCCTGATACTCGTAAGGCACTAAGAGAAAATCAATCGTTTGTACAGCCCCTGAAAGCTGAAAACTCAGACAATCCTCCTGAGCAAAGTCCACAAAGAAATTTTTCTCGGAAATTAAAAGAATTTTTGACATCTCCATACAAAATTGGCTGCCGAGTCGCATATTTTGTATGGGGAGAGAGTAGAAAATTCTTTTCATTTTCGGGAAAATTTTTTCATTTCCGAACCTAATTATTTCAGTACTTTACTCGAGATGATGGTCTGAGACTTCGGTCAGCTGATCCTTACAACCTGTATGTGTAGTGTACCAACACCTGTGCACCGAGCTTAGTCATACATTCATGATTAAAACTAATGATTGATGATTTGCGATTAACGAATTTAGTCATGACTAATGATTGATCTCGTTAGTTATGATTAAATTAGTCATGACTAAATTAATCATGATTAGATCAATCATGATTGATCAATTGATTGAATATATTAGTTGATTAGCCCAACACTGGTGTCACCTAACTGGCAAGTTTAAACTTTGGCTAGCTTAACTATAGTTTGAACTTGTAATGAAAAACTGCTCAAAAGCTTATTAACTAACCGCAATGTTAACTTTAACTCCATGTTATCGTATAGTAAGCCTGGTACTGTGTTCACGCGTGGCATAGGTTGCATCGAGTCTAAAGATTCTAAATTACATTTTTGTTAAATATATTATATAGCAAAACATCATTTTTAGACAATATTAGTATTTACAATACTACCAAACACACACTTGGAATAAAGAATTGCACAAATTTGTATCTGTAACATATATAGCCGATATATATCAAACCTATTTAAGTCCTTCGTAAGATAACTTTGAATTTACGTCTAGTAATTATAATACGAATAATAATAGTAAGAAATGCGCCGAAAATTGACTCAGTATACTGTGATGTAAACACGGCTCAGGTGCTTGCAGTGCATGAAGACTATTCGAGATCTTCGAACTGTCAGGCAGACATTTAGAGAGCAAGATAATTATTCAAACTTCAAATTTGTTGACAATTGGGTTCCCCGCCCGTATAGCCAAGAAATGTATAACTATTTGTATTTTTTGTGCATTATTCGTGATGATGAGTGATTTAAGAGGCATGCAATTCATTTCTCTCCGAAAATCAATCGGATAACATTAACTCCTCCATTTCAATGCTCAAATCTGAAGCTTGTTTGCGCAGTCGTATTGCCTGTAAAAGAGGAAGCGTCATTTAATTACAGAAAAAACAATTAATGAAGGCATTGCGTGCAGGATAACTGGATTCTGGATTTCAAAATCGTTAGACGATTCAATGCCAATTTAGAAAGCCGTTTAATAAAATACATATGTGACTATACTTATAATATATATAGCGTTCAACAGACTCACCCTCGCTCGCAATTCCTTTTCTTGTGTAACCAGCTCTTGAATTTTCTGCATGGCTTGTGCACTATTTTTCTGCTCAATTGTCCAACGTAGATACAATTCTGAAACATTTAAAATTTAATCACAGATCTTATCAGATTTCATACCAGTCCTTACCGCTCCCAAGTTCCAATGAGATTGGGGCAACACTCGGCCAAATAACATTAGATTTCGGTTCATATAACGGATTTAACAATTCGTGACGTTTACATTCGGAATCACTCAAAAATGTGCCATACTGCGAGTAGTAACTATGTTCATACAATAAAATTAACATTTGCGAACTAAATTCAAAACTGCATGGAAATTGTATGTATAACTGATAAATGCAATCCAGCAGCAGCACAAAGGTTTCAACCCGAATTCTTCGGACAATTTTGTGTAGGCGTAAAGCAACCATAGCGATGGCATGATGCAAAAGGCTGACCTGCCTGTATCCACTCCCGCTCAATTAGCGCTTGTATTCTATTGAAAAGAAGAAAATATGTATATCAAAATGTGAATACAAATTTATGTATTAAATATGCCAACATATTTACCCACGAACAGTTCGACAATCAGGATTAAGTATAATTTGGACAAGCGATGTCACAATTAAAGTGGAGTCGACCCCTTTGGATCCATGCACCAACACCGGACTGCCTTTCTGATCTACACATTGCGCTACTACACAAGCTGCATTAAGCGAATTCAGTACAAGGCTTAACCAGCCACTCGCCATTTATCTGCTGAGCAGTTTGTATCATTACATGCTGTAAAAAGAAATGTGAAAAGTGAAAGTTCTAAGCATTTTCGAAAATTAATTTCGGTACTATATAATACCCTCAATTAGCTTTGCGAAAATAACCTTAACATTAAAATCTTTATTGACTGTTGTGATACACTATTCACAGCCGCCAATATCACCTTAATTATTTCCTTATTTATACTTATACATATTTGTTTCCTTTCTCAACGAGTTCCTTGAATTTTGAATTCAAAATGTTTTCCAACTTGGACATGATGCCATTCAAATAACGTGTCAATATATGTTTTGGACAATCTTCAGAGAAATTTACTAGTGCAGCACCAGCATGCGCTTGCACGTCTGTACGTCACCGAGTAGAGATAACAATCCTGGGATAACCTAATGTGGTAAAACGAAAGCTTTATTTCGTAAAATATATTGATATTTATTTATGTATGTGCTCACCTGTTCATGAAACTTCTTCTCGAAAATCTGTAGACATTTGACCGAATTACTTCTTTATCGATAAAAAAGTGATTTGATTTGGTTTCTTTTTATTTTGCCAAGATCAGTGAGGACTGAGTCGCTGGTTTCAGCAGAAAAATGTTCATCAGCAGTAACAGGTGCAGTATAATACTCTTCTGCTTCAAGTGTATCTTTTTTGTCTATGCAAATATTATGAAGTACACAGCATGCTAATATAAACTTCGCTGTAGTCTCAACATCATGAAAATCTAATCGCATCAATTGCCTGAAGCGACATTTATACATACCAAACGCGTTTTCGATTCGTACACGAGTTTGACTAAATTTGAGGTGGTAGGTTTTTCTTGCTGTGTTAAGCTCCCGTAATCTCTGTAGGGGGTCAACAAGTAGTTTCGTATCGGGTAGGCAGAATCGCCTAAGAGGTGATATTTCAGCGAACATAGATTTGGTAGCTGTTTACTTATAAAAGATAAATTAAGAACACGTGAGTCATGCACTCTGCTCGGTACACCACTGAAAACATCTAAAAATTTTAAATTTGCATCGCATATGCCCTGCATAGTCACGGAAATGGTATCGTGCCTGTTGATATATGTGGAACGAATTTTAAATTTTGGCGCCCTTATAGAAATATAGGTCCCGTCAATACAGCCTAAGACGTTAGGAAGTCCCGAGATCGCTTCAAAGTCTTTTGCTACACATTCTTTTTCCAATTCAGTTTGTGGAAATTTTATAACGTTACGTGATAGCTCAACCAGAAACGATATAACGTTGTTTGTTATATAATGAGCAAAAGAGTACGAAACATTAAATAAGTTACTAACTTCTCTTATTGTGGTCTTGTTGCTGCAATACCTAAAAGAATTGATATAGTTGCATGTTGAAATGTAATATATAAAATTCTCGTAATAATATAATTAACGAGAAGTGATTAAACAAAAGGCCGTATTTCCATTTTGAAAAATTTTGAAATATAAATAAAAGATGGTATCTTGTACCAAGCTATACAAACAAGTTTCAGAAAGATAGTACAACTTCTAAAAAAAAGTGGCTCAGCTCAAAAAATTCAACTCAGTATTTAAATGAAATCTGGTTGGTAAGACAAAAATATCTTGATAACTCTACCTAAAAACTTTCAATTGTTTAATCACTCCTTAAATAATATTTACCATAAAAATAATAACACATGTGTGTTTGGGGTCATTTGAGGCCTCCCTCCTCTATACTTCCTCTCTACGTAGTAGGTGCTGAGTGAGTATTGGGAAGTTAAATATTCCGCACTATCACGCTCGACACGAAAATTTTTTTTGAACTACGAATGAATAAACAAAAATCATTTATACCACTGTACTTTGCGGGAGGCAAAAGTAATTGCAGCCTGCCAAAATAACTTACCTCGCTGTTTGTGTACAGGTTTACTATGCCCTCGACAAAGTCCTCCACACGCAAATGCTTAATTTTTGGGTGGACAATAATTGCCAACTCCTCATCCTCCGATGAGGAAGAGGACGACTCCAAAAGATCTGCGTACGCGCTGTATCCAAAGAGTCGCTTATCCATTGGCAATGCAAATCTATAAAAAATAAGAGGAATGATATTACCGAATGCATCCAAGTGTAGTCTCCCATACTCATCTTCGTGAACATGAGAGTGAATGAGTGGAGTCTTTCTACAACGTACACAAATTAATTATTTTGCGCGTTCATACACATCTGTCAATTGAGTTCATATTTCCCAAAAAATTAAAACAAAATCAAAATTTCGCGTGCTATTTGCGAAAAGTCAACATTCACGGTCACGAAGATGTGTGCGCTGGACTTATTTACGTACATATGGCTAGCCTGCAACTAAACTGGTAACATTAGCTATGTTAAATTTTTTCACAAATCCAGCTATGTACATTTTTGAACTAGAAAAACATAAATTTATCCGTGCAAAATTGGTCTATGTCTTATTTCTGCACCAAAGTCTCCAAAAAATAAAAATATCACTTTGGATTTCACGTCCGCGGGCAGCGACATAAGCCTTTTGAAATTCCAATGAATGCAGGACATAAAACAAATGGTGAAATTTGTAACACCGTAAACCGCATAGGTGAAACAGAAAACAATCCAGGAGATTCACTTAACATACATACATCAACTATCACACACTGCATTAAAACGCGTTTCATATGTTTTCCCCACTTTTTTTACATAGATTAGTTTAGCTTCAGGCTAGCCATATGTATATCAGCACAACTTTACCTACCTAGTACCGACAATTGTTTATTGTCTTTTCAAAGTTGGAGGAACTTGTTCCTAAAATCCAGCTTATGCCTCAGCTTTGCCACAAGGTATTACCATGAGCAGAAACTTGCGTAGCAGATTGCTGTTTTTCGTATTTACGTGTATTAACTTAAAATAATTTAATTAACAACACAATTTAACAATTTAATAATAATTTTACGCGCCACGAATTATTTTTTTACAATCACTGCCGCTAAATGAAGTGTCAAAATTATTTGTTAATAGGCTTGTTCATACAAACACAAAATTAGGAATAGCTTTGCCTGTGAAGCGTTCGTTTAAACAGGCTGCCATTTACTTTACCATAGCTGTCAGCAAAATCAAGGAAAAGTTGTTACTGAACAGACCTATTGTCATTCCACAGCTGATTGAAAGGGCAATTACCAGCACCATATATGGAAGCGAAGGCAATAAATGTTGCCTTTTTGCAGTTTTGTAGGGGAAGGTTGTTTTGAAAAGCGGCCCTCTTCTAAGGTAATACCCCTTTTACAATAGAACATACATTTTTGCAGGGTTGGGGTGAGGGCGACATTTTCGTGCAGAAAAGAAAACGCTATAAACTTTGTATGCTATCTGTGGTATGCAACGGCTGCTCTTCGCCATTGTATTTCTTACGTCTTTTTTGAAATAAAAAATATAACTACTCTATTCTTCAGCAGAATCCGAGTCGTTTTCCTGTGATGGCTCACACACCTCTGTTTGTTCTTCAGGTTTACTTGTTGTAGCATTTATATCACTTTCGTGTTCGCCTGTTGCTGCCTGCATCCGCTTGGTCCCGCCTCATTTATTTCACTTGCAGGTTCGCCTGTTGTTTATGGAAGTGCTTCCGTACATCCGCTTAGTCCAGCCTCTTCAGTTATACTGAAATAAGTAATAATAATATCACAAAATAAATAAATGTGATAACATGAATAAATAAAATATATATGTATATAATTTTCATTAGACTAGCCTCGCGATCAATTTTACATAAATAAAAATATATACATAATTATACAAGCTAGAAAATCTATAAAATTATACTTACTCAGCTATCTTCGGAAGGGATGTAGATTCCAGTTTCCGATACCTCTTTGATAGGGTAGTAAATACGCGATAACATTTGGTATGATACTGTTCAATGTTATTCGGTTCAGGCGGCATTTTTACATCTCTCATTGTAAGATTGTAGTCTTGCCGAATTTTTAAAGTATTTTTACATTTCTGCAATGTATCAGCAGTAAACATGTTCAAATTTTGCTTTTTTACTTTTCAAAAATCACAAATTCTTTTCACTGGCGCCATGATATTTTTAAAATATTGCTTACCTTTAACTGTGTTAGGATATCTTCTGTAAATTTTGCAACAGGTCAATTTTGTGTGTTTTCAATATATTCAATATTTCACTATTCACGCTTATCAATCTACCAAAATGCTTGCGGTTACATGTGTGCAAACAATGAGTTGCGCTTGCATAAAGTGATAATTACTACCTAATTACTTAAAGGGAGTGCATTTTTGGTAGTTTCCATAGAGGTTACTGTATGACCGCCGCCGCATACCTACACATTGACACACAGGCACTCGCTAGACAATGGTGTAAACCGCAAATTTTGAAGTGGACAGTAGGTACTTCCTTTTTCCTATGAAAAGAATCATTGGGATTTTCCAGCGATTAATGAGACGCGATCTATGTGACCTTGGGCATAAAGATAATAACCATGCCGTTACGCCCATGTTTTGATGTGCACTAAAGCATTGCAAAATAAAAGACTTGCTGATGTACATATGTGACAATTTATAGCAAATCGAACTATTAAAAACATTTTGCTCGAAAAGGTCCACTGTTCATAAAACGAGAATACTAACTATTAATAAAAGCAAAGGGCTACCAATGTAAATTTCAAGCAAATCGCATACAAGATTTTATACATATATGTACAATGTACCTAACTTGGCTTAGACATAAGAAGCTCATTTGAAACCTGATATGATAACAACCATCAACTCATTTCTAATGGAGGAAAGTCTTCAATCATCCAAAAGAAAACCCAGCGCATTTCATAATTACATGAGTGCGCTCATACGTTTTTGTCATGTTGAGGTGACTGACTGACGCGTGGGTGGCGGTTTGACTGACGGTTGTTTTTAGTTTCTTAATAACATATATTTTATGTATACAAAAGCTGAGCCTTTATAAAATTGCTTCAGAAAGTGCTTTTCTTCACGACGTCCGCAACCTCCCACCCGCGCATCCACCGCTACCAGACTGACTGACGGTCGGTTTCGTTATTGGGAACGTGACTACAACACACAGTTTTAAACTCAGCCTTTTTAAATTTGGTTGAAAAAAAGTCGCTGCCTCTTGGGCTAAATGCTGTACTTCAGATTTATGCATATCTGCTTTTACTACACATCAATGGTGAACTTTTTGTGATTTTCTCTTACAGAATACCGAAATCAGCGAAAGTTACAAAAATTGTCTCTAATGAAAAATCGAAAGTTTAGTGACTTGATATGAGACGGACTTACAGAATACAGCTATAAAAACAAATTAATTTAATTCAACAAATTCAGTGTAATAAATAAATATAAACACAGATGCCAGACACATTACATAGCCGTTGTTGTATGAGCAGACATCTCAGCATTATAGCGGCGAAGTGGGTTTGCAAATCATCCATATAATGCATTATCAAAGAACGTAAAAATCAAAGAAGGTCGAACAGCGAATGTACATAAGTGGACGCTGTCAAATCGATGGTAAGTATATCACCACTGTACCTACGTTTAAATTACTTAAATTTAGTGTTTTTATTCAACCATGAAACTCTTCGCACACTCAGGAGAGCCGCCGACAGTGAGTCGTAACTAGTGATCAACAGATCAACGTTTACTCAAACAGTGGCGCTATTGTGCGAATACTTGCATTTCATTGGTCCACTACCAACTCTACGCACTCACAGTGAGAGCCGATCACACGAGTCGTAACATGGGTGGCGCCAACTAAAGTCAGTGGAATTAACGTCAGTGACAGATTATCACCTTCGACTTATGATCATTATATCATGAATCTGGGATTTAAAAAATAAGCGCCTCAGGGGAAAATTTGGAATAAAAAATCGGTGCAGTGCTATACAGCCATGGGCAATAAAGCCATATGGCCTTATAACTTAATGGAGTTGTTAAAATAATTCATGGTAACTGTTTCCTTTGGCACTCAACTCTTAATAAATTAGCTAATAATATGATAGGGGTGTCAAAAGACGCCGAAGTCGAAATTTAATTTTTTTGTTTTAGTGAAAAGTTATTAACAAAAAACCAAAATATTCCCCAGGTCAAATCCTGATTTAGGGGCCCGATACATGTTTTTTATGTGCAGAACACCTTTCCTTCGGCCGCGCTTTAAAAAAAACCCTGGGCTACGCCATGCCAACTCCGGGTGGTTGCCTGAACCGTGGCAACGTGCCAAGGTACGCACACTTTTTCCCTTTTTTGCCTCAGCCTAATGTGCCATTACAATAACCACATGAAAATGACGGAAAATTGTGAACTTTAAGTGGTTCTATATAACGTCACTGACGTTAGTTCGCGCCACCGTAACATGCATAACATGTTTGCTCACACAACAACGCCAATGTAGGTTAATATGTGTTTGGCATCTGTGTTGGTGTATTTTTTCACACAGATTTTCTTGAATTATAACTAGTTTATTTTTAAATAATTTTGATCGACTGTGCTTCAGCTTGGCGATACTTATCCATACATATATACTTGTTTATAACTTAGATGTATAGTAATGTGGACAAGTCTCCACAACTTTATGCATTTATATTATAGATATTTGGGCCGTTCAGTGCACACAATGACTAACTCCATCTGCCAAGAAAATGAAAAATTATATTTGAAAATTCCCTTTATAAATTAAGTTGAAATATATATCGTAGAATGCATAAATATGGATATAGCTTTAGTTTAACGGTAGAAAAAAATAAAAGTTAGTTGCATTGCAGCTTTCACGTGACTGAGGGAGGTAATCAATTTAGCAACTGAAAAAAGTAAGCAAATTAAGTTTAGGTTTTAAACTTTTTAATTCAGAAAAAGGAAGTTATTACACATTTTAAGTACAGATTAAAAATAAATAAATAATCATTTTTAAAGTTCTGTTCTTTATTGGATGTATAAACAATGTCTTCTTGATCAGTCGAATATGAACGATCTTCATTTGGATTTGCTCTGAAACTGTTATAGTACTCATGTTTACACGGAGGAATGTATTTTAGGAGGTTTCTCCTGTCTCTAATTTTTTCTCGTGTTACGACTCTACCTTCGGGATATAATAAAAACTGGGGCACATTTTTTAAACTTTGTGGTCTATCTCTATAGATATCCTTATATTAATTTCATAAAATTCGAAATCTTCATTATGGTCATATTTGAATTGGATTGTATGTGGTTTGCACGTTTCTAGCTTTATCTAGCGTAATTTATGTCAATTTACTGGAAACCCTGTGATAGTAACTGCTAACGATTGATTCTTCTAAAGGTTTTGTTGAAAAGAAATCTGCATGCGTAATTTGGATTAGATGAAATGGCGCTTTCTTTTTACATGCTCCAATTATATTGTACCAATCATCTGGCGAAAAAATGTTTTGGCTTTTTTTTCGCTAGTATCTCAATAATGGCAAAATCTGAGTCATTAGGCAAATGGCTATATCCACCTTCCAAAAATTTCCTTTGTTGTTGTTGTAGTGTTAGTGACAAAATCACTCCCCGAAGGTTTTGGAGGAGTGTTGTCGAAATAACAGCCCTTGGCCGGATATAAAACAGGTACGATCCGGCACTCCCTTGAGTTACTACCCGACTGTCGTGGTAGCGATTTGGTATGACCAGTGTAACCTTCTAGGTCATGCCACCCCTTCTTCCGAATGGAAAGAGAAGATGGGATATGAGAGGTGAGAGGTATCATATCCATATTATCCATATTAGACACCTCTTACGACCGATATGCACACCGTGGGCATAATCTAAATCCCTAACCCGTAGGGATAACATAGATAAATACAAAATTTCATTTCAATGGATTCAGCTGTTATATCCGTACTTTGAACAAGTTTCAATAAACTTAAAAAAGTTTTAATATGCCTATTTTGCCCGGTACAAGAATCTGAATATGTTAAAATTTTTTCGAAATTTGCAGCGGTAGCTTTTATTTATTTTATTAGTCTAGATGAAATTTCCAAACAAACATGTTACTTTTATTTTTATAGAATTCAAGACATCCAAAATTGTATACATATAAATTTCGCTTATAATAAGCTACGGATGTGGTAAGATTAGAAAAGGCTAAAGCTTTTACTAAGTCAAAAGAAAAAACGAAAATTTTATCTGATGCTGCCCTACGATCAGCAGACATTTGACAACGAGTTTTCACCATCTGAACAATCAACTTTTATTTGTGAGGCATAACAAGTTTAACACGTTTCTTTCGATGGATGTTTAAAATGTAAATTAAATTTTGTAGAGAATACGTTATAATAATATTTGTCCTTCACTAGTTCTACATGTTGCTCTTCACATTGGGTGACGTATAGCTCATATATTTTTTTAATATGTAGTGACTACTGTAGGCTGGAAATGATTTTATATGATTTATAACACTTGTATCGTCTCTTTTATTACACTGCATCAACAAATTGTAAATACAGTATCAATCTTGGGAAATAATGGTTAGCACCTTTGGTATCAAACAATTTTTTCCGATTTTTTTTTTGTCTTTTATTTCTAAATTAATAATTACGGCAATAACAAAAACTTAAGCAAATAAATGAAGCGAATGCATGGAAAAAATAACACAAAAGAAATTATCTTCAATAGCTTACATCAAAAAATTGTACATACAGTAAAGAAAAATTCTAGTTTGCTTAGAATTAAAAAGTTGTTAATAGGATGTGTGGTATCCCTTTGCATTAATTACGCCCCTCAGTCGGCTTTTCATAGAAACCACTACTTTTTTGTTTCTTCAGCTGAAATATTTTGCCATTCTTCGATAATCCTCTTCAATTGCTCTCTGTTTTCAATTGTGTGCTTCTAATTTTTTTTCTAAGATATCTCACAAGTGCTCGATTGGACTCAAATCCGGAGACTGTGGTGGATGTGGGCGCACGGATTTACAATTGTAAAGCAAGTAGGTTCGTATAACTTCGGAGCTATGTTTCATTATCTTGAACCACCATGAAGTCAGAGCCGAGACCAAGTTTTCTGGCACTCTGCTTCAAATTCTCCTTTAGAATTGATAAATATTTAAATCTATCCATAGTACTCTCTACAAATACAAGATTTCCAACCCCGCTAGCTGCCATTGTGCCCCAAACCATAACATTTCCACCACCGTGTTTGACGGTGGGAGTGAGGTTTTCCTTTCTTGGAGCAGTATTCGGGTTTCTCCATACAAATCTTCTGCCATCTGACCCAAAGATGTTATATTTGCTCTCATCCATGAATATAACATTATTCCAAAAGTCGTCCGGCTTATCAACATAGATTTTTGCGTATTCCAATCGCTTTACTGCATTCTTGGCTGATATAAATGGCGCACCTCTTGTATCCCTTGGATTTTAGGAAATTTCTTATGGTTTGAGGGTTTACGACTGGTCCTCCAGTTTCTTCAAGGTTCGCAGCAATCTTTGGTGCTCCAATTTTGGGATCAGTTTTAACCATTCTCTTAATCACTCTCTCGGTATAGGTTAGGTTAGGTTTAAGTGGCTGCCATAACGGCACACTTAGGCCAGTTGTGGTAGAACCGTTGTGATACCACAGAAAGACACCGTTACTCCTCATCCTCGAACCACTTTGTTGACTTGATGTAGGTCATCAAGTCCCTGACGTCCAGCTCCGCTACTTGGCGAAGGTTGACCAGATAGGAGGCTTCCAGATAGCGCCGTCTGGCCTCAGTTAAGGCGGGGCAGGCGCAGATTAGGTGTTCGACTGTTTCCTCCTCTTCATCCTCTTTACAGCTTCGGCAACACCGACGATAGGCCACTCCCAGTCTCTCCGCGTGTTTGCCTATGAGGCAATGTCCAGTTAGTACCCCTATTTCTTTGGATATTTCATCCCTTCTTAAAGTGTAGATACGACGAGATTTCTTCGGATCCCATTTTGGACAGGTCTGCTTAGATATCTGGCAACCTGCTGTTTGCAGCCATCTTTTTTTGGCTTCGTCGTAGATGTATTCATTCAGCATTAGCTTGCATGTGGCGAAGGGCATACCTAAGCGTTCTTTATCTGGAAGAACCTGCTCGGTCGTGCCCTGCCTGGCAAGTTCATCTGCCTTGCAGTTTCCCTCGATGTCCCTGTGCCCCGGGACCCAGATGAGGTTCACACAGTTCTGTTGGGCCATCTCCTGTAGAGATCGGCGACAGTTTAGCGTGAGTTCAGAATTGAACGAGTGCGAGCCGAGAGCTTTGATGGCGCTTGGCTATCACTAAAAATAAAAATTTCCTTGCCGATAGTGTCATTCCCTATCTTTTGAGTGGCTTCCCATATTGCTGAGACTTCAGCCTGAAAGAAACTGCAGTGATCCGGTAGTCTGAAAGACAGTTCGAGGTTTTGGTCCTTCGAGTAAACCCCTCCTCCCACTCTACCGTTTAATTTAGAGCCGTCGGTGTATATGGACACACCGCCTTTCGCCGTGAAGCAATTATTAGGCTCCTCCCAGTCTTCAATACGTATTTTGAAGTTACGGTCATCAGCTGTTGTTGTCGCACAGCGATCCGTCCTTGTGGGGAGAAAACTGTATTGGTTCAGTATGCTGGAATGCCCCGTGGTTTTTATGCTCCAGCAGGACGTTTCCCTCAGACGCAGGGCTGATGCTGCCGCTGCTTGGTATCCTGCAAGGTCTACAGGCAGTACGTCAAGGATGACCTGAAGAGCTTCACTCGGTGCAGTCCTCAGGGCCCCGCTGATACTGATCATACTGGACCTATGGACCTTGTCAAGTAAGTTTCGGTATGACGCCTTGCCCAGGGCAGGCCACTATACTACGACTCCGTAGAGAAGTATGGGCCGTATAATCGCAGTGTAAATCCATTTGCAAGTTTTGGGGCCGAGTCCCCATTTCTTCCCAATCGCTCTTTTACACGTGTATAATGCTATGTAAGCTTTATTTTGACGCTGAACGAGATTATCTTTCCAGGACAGCTTTTTGTCTAGAAATTTCGCCTTTGGCCTAGGAATTTCGCCTTATCGGCTAGTTCAAGGCGCACCCCGTTTAGTTCTGGTAGAGCTAGGGGTGGTATTTTGTACCGTTTGGTGTATAGAACAAGTTCCACTTTCTCTGAGTTGACGCTTAGCCCGCATCGAGAGGACCATGAGGCAACCTCCCGTAGAGCTGCCTGCATCAAGTCGCATAAAGTTTGTGGGAACTTGCCTCTGTATGCAATGGCGAGATCGTCCTCGTAAGCCACAACCTTCCCGCCTCCCCAGCAGGTATCTCTTAGCAGCGACTTCACTGTGAGGTTCCATAGGAGCGGCGAGAGGACACCGCCTTGTGGTGTGCCTCTTGTGACGTAGCGCTTCATCTCAACTTCCCCAAAGGATGAAAGTATTGTCCTCCCTCTTAAAAGTTGATCGCTAAATCCCACCAGGGATGTATCTACACCCAAGTTTGTAAGGGCAATGTTAACGGCTTCCGGGGTTATGTTGTTGAAAGCCCCTTCAATGTCCAGGTAGGATACCAGGCAATACTCTTTGTTTTCCAAAGATGTTTCGATTACAGAAACTAGGCTGTGAAGCGCCGTTTCCGTTGATAGTCTCTTGGTGTACGCGTGTTGATAGCCTGATATTAGGTTGCTATCAATAGTGGTAGTGAGGTAATCGCTGATTATCCTCTCCAGAGTCTTGAGTACAAAGGATGAGAGACTGATGGGTCTGTAGTCCTTTGGCTCGTAGTGAGAGGCCTTCCCTGCCTTAGGGATAAGGACCACAGTAGCACTTTTCCATGCACTCGGGATGTGGCCGAGAGCTAGGCATGCTTTGTAAGTATGACTTAACCATTTGGCTGTTATGTCCAAGGTATTGATAAGTTGTGCGGGGATGATCCCGTCAGGTCCGGCAGCTTTGAAAGGCTTACAACTTTTCACTGCTCATTTTACCCTGTCCTCCGTTATGGGTATGTTCACCGCCCGGTTCGTTGCAGGTATTGTTGGTGCACTCTGCAAGTTTCCCGGGAAATGTGTGTCCAAGAGTAGCTCCAAGGTTTTCCCTTCTGAGCTGGTCCAGGTGCCGTCAGATTTCCGCAAGTAACTCAAAGCGGTTTGCGTCTTTGATAGTATGCACCTAAGTCTCGAAGTGTCCTCGACACTTTCAACACCAGTGCAGAAGTTCTTCCACGAAGTTCTTTTCGCCTGTCTTAGAGCCTTTTTATAGGTTCTTAATTTTTCTTTGTATTCCAGCCATTGGAGCTCGGTGTCGAGGCTCTTGGCTGTGTTGAATTGTTTCCTGCAGGATATGCGAAGTGAGTCCAAATCTTGGGACCACCAATGGGGTTTACGCTTAACGCGCGCTGTTGACACTGGGCAGGCTTGCTCCAGGGCATTCGAGAGTGCCGAGTTGAGGGTTGTGACCAGATCCTCCAGTTCCTCAGTTGATGAAGGAATTTGGGAGGGTAGTTCTGGTAGTTCCCTAGCTAGTATTTCGTTGTGTACCTCCCAGTTTGTGTTACGTAGGTTACGTTTCACAGTGGCTTGTTCCACTAAGAAGTGTAAAACTATTTCTATATATCGGTGATCAGAGAACGAGTGTTCATCGAGAACGCGCCATTTTCTGACCCACCTAGAAGTGCTTTCGCTACAAACAGTGAGGTCTATTACCTCTTTTCGGTTTTTAGAAAACTACCAGGTTAGTTGTTAGCAGGTAATCAAAGAGTGACTCACCTCGATTGTTGATATCGGAACTCCCCCATTGGATGTGATGGGCATTCGCATCCATTCCGATAAGTAAGTGGCCGTTGCTGTGGTCGGTCACCATTTGCCTCACGTTGTTTTATGGTGGAGGTTCCTCTGAGTCATACGGCATGTAGACCGACGCAAAGGTTCACTTCGTGCCACTGGTGGAGATAATGACCACCGTTGCTTCGCCGTTGCTATAGTTAGGTAAGAGAAATGTGTTTAGCTCAGACTTAACCAAAATACAGGTTCTAATTTTACCTTTATCATCAGCTCGATACAGCTTAAATCCATTGGCCCCCAGTCCGCAAACCCTCGAGTTATTGACCCAGGGCTCTTGGACGAGGACCACGTCGACGTCGCCTTTAGAAAGGCGACTTATTAGAGCAGCTGACGCTGCTTTAGATTTGTGGAGATTTATCTGGAGCACTCTCATCCCCATCAGGACTGTGCCGAGACTCCCCTTCCACCACCGTCACATCTAGGTCCTCCCCGTCGGACTCAAGCAGAGCATCCTCCATCGTCAAACTGCTCAGTGCGCCTGCGCAGTTTGACGTGGCGGAAACCATGCTCTCCACGTCGGAGAGTTCCAGTTCTTCAGTCGCCTCCGCGTCGGTAACTCCAGCGCGCTGTGCGTCGCCACGATAGACGTGTATTACGACCTCCCCGATGCCGTAATACACTCGACCATTCCTCTGTTGAAGAGGCTCGATTGACTGCCTGTTTAGAGCCAGCACTATCTGCCTCCTAGGCCCTACCGCGTCCTCGACCAGAGCGACACTCCAGTCCTGCGTCGGAAGATCCGGATTCATCGCCTGCAGCATCCTGAGAATCCTCTCAGGCTCTGCAGGGACCTATGGAAACCATGCCCTTGCCCTCGGCCGGGCTGAAATGTTCCTCCAGTTAACAACGTCTATTCTGGCTCCGGGGTAGACCTCACCCAGCCTTGCGACAGCTGCCCTATATAGCTCGACCGTTCTCGAATCCTCGCAAGCGAGGACCTTGACCTGCCCCTGGTACCATCCCGCGTCGAACCCCCTCGGCGGAGTGCCCGGAGACTCCATCAGAACGTCGAGAACGGCGTTTCCGATTTCGTTCCGGACATACCGCCATCGGTCTCTGGGGATGGCCCCACGGGCATTGCCACGGTCCAGAATGCCTATGAGGATTCGGTCCTGGGCCACTTCCGCAAAACTGAGTTTACCTACCCCAGTCGCATTTTGGTGCCGTTTCGGAGGAGGTTTTATATCCTCATCCGATCTTTGGCGCTTGTAGGGGGTCGAGCTTTCCCCAGTTGGTCCCAGATTGCGTTGGAACCGCGGTAGCAGAGCTTGCGCTCTCTCTATCGCGGCCCTAGCATTCTCGGACAACGTGTCCAGCGCTACCCCCTGATATTTTTTTAGGACCCTAGCTGCTTTTTTCTTGTCCCGATGCGATGGGTCCGAAGATAGGGGGCGACCCGTAGTTGCCATCGCGGCCGCCCCTTTGGCTGTGAGCCTAGCAGCTTGCCTCTCCCTCGGACTTGCGTGGCCAGGTCGTGAAACCTCAGCCGCATTCGTCGGGAGAGTGGTAGCTGTACCGGCGCTTAGTGGGAGTACAGCATCAGCAGGTCCAGCTATGTTCGCTGTTGCCAGCGCAACTGTCGCTGCGGCTGGCCCTCACCTCGTCGCCCGCGCCCAAGGAGGTTGCCAGTGTGTCCTGGTTGGACCGACCCGTAGTTGCCATCGCAGTCGGTTCACCGGTTGGAATATTTTTTGCGGCCTCCCTCTCCTCGAGCTGAGCGTGGCTTGGTCGTGAGACCTCTGCCACATCCCTTGGCGTGTGGAGACGGGTTGCCGTCCGTTCGCCTGATGAGCGGTCGGCATCAGCAGGGGGGGCGAGCCCGTCGTTGCCGACGCAGATACACTCGCCACCCTGTCTTTCCTTCTTTTTTTAGCTTTACAATTAGTTTTATATCAACCGGTACATCGGAGTGTTTTTTAGCCGCTTGACTCTCCATGTCGATATGTTTATGTTTTGAAGCAAGAAAATGCACTGTATAACAACGAGTGTGTTTTCTTAGAAGTGTAAACAAGTCACAATAATGACTATCGTTATTTGCGAAACAAGCATTGAAAGGTTTTCGTGAAGTATATTTGTTGTATGCATGTATAATTATTTGAGCTTAATTTGAACGGAATGCGAGGGTTACTCAATTTAAAAAGTAAAAGGATGGAAATTCTCAAAAATTCTTGCGTGTTATTTTTCACTTTAATAGTATCTAATAAGCAACTGCGAAAAAAAATTTTTACTTCGTGGCAAATAAGGTAACTGATATCTAACTTTTTATTTAGCAAGAGGGGCTGTATTTAAAATTTTTTGATGCAGTGTATTTGGACAACGGCCTTTGCGCTGGTTAAACAAAGAAATATTTTTGCAGGTATGTGTTTAAACCCCTTCTCTATTCGTGTATTTTAAAAATTTTCTTCGCTTAAACCTTTGTATATTTCTTGCCCACTTATCAGGATTACGATTTCTTTGTTCCTAGCCAATGTGTTTGTTGGTAAATGTGTATCATTGGAATCACTGGAGTCCGAAGAAACCCATAAACGTCTTTTCGAACCAGATTTTCGGTTCAAAATTTTTATTGAAGAACCATCACTGTCGTCCATATTTACATTTTGATATGTCTCTCTCGTCGTTCATTTCAACTTCGAAACTAGCAATTCTGTCTATCATGCACTTCGATCGTAGCTCTGTTTTTCTGCGGTCAATTTTGTTGGCAGATAAATGCTTGTTTTTTATTTTGCAAACAATATAAGATTAATTTCCGCGATTATTTGCTAAAATTCTTAAAATGTAAGTAAAACTCGTATCTAAAAGTTTTAAAACGATCGCTATATTTTGTTGTTGTACTCAAATGATATTTTTTGATATGTTTGCAGGGTAATTGCTTGCGACCGGAGCCAAGTGCTAATATTTGTCCAAAAATGTCTGGACTGGTATCAAAAGACGCGTTTCGATACCCGGAATGTGAATCCGCCTCCGGAGTTCTAACATTTTCAACAGTTTGGAAAATATTTGCAAAAAAACAAAAAATTACCTAGGTCAAATCCCAAAATTTGGAGCGGGAGATTCTGTTATCCTATAACTCTCGGCCGGCCCAACAACGGCTATGCGATCCTCAGTATTTCTGTGTCGAACACACTTTTTTCGCAGCCCTTAATCTGCGAATACAACAAACGCATGAAAATCACAGAAAATTGGATTAGCGTTCAAAAGACCAATGTAACAATTTCACTCAATTTATTTATTAATGCTCAATACATTTGTAACTAGTTAATTTACGTAATTAAGTGAATAAGTGAATAAAAAATAATACAATTTCGAAAGGTTTATAGCTCTTTCTCTTCTTCTTTCAATCCACTTGCAAGGCATGATACCTACTTTCGCACTCCCAAATTGAAAATATATATATTTCATTAAATATATGTATATGTGATAAAAAAGGACACTAATGTGAAAAAAAATTATAACTTAATTAGTCTTATTTCTGTAGTTTGACGTTTGTCATTTATTTATTCATTTCGAAGTATATGTTATTTTCCAACGCCGGCTAAGCGATCCACAGCTTTTCTGTGCATATAACTTTTCGGGTTGGCGGCCTTCGGGCACGCTTCAATAAAACACCTCTTAGCCGATCCAACACTGACTTCGCGATCCCCAGTACTATTCAAGCTCTGTGAAGTTGGCACCTCCAAGTGGGAGTAAATAAAAAAACGGCATACTATTCGTTTGTCCAGGAAAATTTTTCGTTTGTTCACCACAGAGCTCACTATTCAAATAACTAAAATTTTACAGGAGGAAGATACACAGATTTTACATAAGTCAGTACGATGAGCTGGAATACATTCTGGAAAAATTAAATAAAAATTAATTCAGACGTTTTGAAATTCTGGAAAGCAAATTTTAGCAAGAATTTAAAAAAATTGCTTGCATTGTTCTGGTAGCTCCTGCCACACAAGTGTCGGTCGAAAGAGCATTTTCCACTTTAAAATTTATTTTATCAGTTGAGGGCAAATTTAGATGAAGACTTGTTAGAATACATTCTTTTGATAAACTTAAATACTAAATAAACTGATGGTTTTCGTAATTTACATTCTATAATTTTTATTCATTTCATTTCATCAATTGACCATTACGTGTGACGAAAACAAAAAAATGTAAATTTTCTATAAATTTAAATGAATTTAATCTCAGTAATAATATGTATCAATACATATTAATAATTTTCAGTATTGTATTGCTATTATAACTTTTTGGCGATATATTAATAAATATTATCTATAATGACAATAACAAATCGTTTTATTTTCATACATTTATCACCATATTTATAAAAAATATTAATTTTCTTTTTCGACCTTTTGTTTTGTAATTAAATATTTATAGCTGGCTCTAGGTCAATAACAATCAGGGCGTATTATCAATTATTTATCAAAACACCCGAAAAATATGATAATTAACACTGCAAAAAACTTTATCGGCAGAGTTTTAGACACCAGCAACGCAGTATTTCATCCCGAAAACAAAAAACGAATAGAACATATCCTGAGGACGAACGATTTCCCATGCGGTGTTATAAAAAATCTTATGAACACATACAGCAGCGAAAAATAATGCCAAAAAACCGCTACTATACAAATCTGTAGTGTATATACCTGGTTTTTCCGAGAGATTACAAAGCTCGAATATTTATGACAAAGATCGCGTAGGAATAGCACACAAACCGACTACACAAATAATATATTTTTTAGTAAAATGAAAAGCAAAGTGGCGATGTTGGACCAAAATAATATTATATAGAAAATACCATGTGCTGGAGATGGCGACAAAAAATGCAACAAAGTATATGTTGGCACAACAAAAAATAAACTTAAAACTAGAATAGCAGGACATCGATCCGATATAAAGTGTTTAAAATCTAACAACACACTGAAAACAGCACTTTCGGCCCACTGTGCTAACTTTGACGCGGTGAGCATACTACAGCAAGAACAGCATTACAACAAACGCTTTACGCTAGAGATGCTTCACATCATAGACACGAAAAAGAATAAAACACTAAACTACAAGAAAGACTCTGAGACATGTGCACACATATACAGACATTTACTGGACTGTCGAAAATCAGTTCAAAACATTATCTCGAACTGCACAGATGTGTCTTACATCAAATATAATGTATGTATGGTAGTCTAAACATTTATCTGTGATACGTATATGTAAAAAAATATTTATTAAAAATTATAAATTGTTGTTGTAGCCTCTGATGACGATCTCCGTGGGAGAATGAAATACATTGGGAGAAATTAAAAAAAAACAACGTGTTTTATTGACCTTGAGCCAGCTATAAATATTTAATATTTATAAAAGTTAACAAAGTTATATAAATCTCTTAAAAATGACATTTCTTTACAATTTTTATTTTAACAGGCTTTTTTCAAATGTTTTCTTTTTAGTTTTTGGCTGGTGTTCAATGAACATGCTAAGCTACATACACACATTCTTACACACAAATATGATAAGGTGCACCCAGCAAAAAATGCCTAACGCATTCACAAACACAAAAGCAAATTCTTCTGCTGTCACCCAACACTATTGAAGCAAAAATTATAGTCTCGCTGCATGCCAAAATGAGATGGGAATATATTATTGCTGACATAGTTGTCAATTAGTATATTGTATGCGTTCCCACTCATTGTTGTTTCTTATATTGCCAACTTAAAGAAGAATTTTGTGCCACTGCTCATTGGCAGCATTGCCATATGTATTCGGTTATGTAACGAGTTGAAACTCGTGGTACTTCTTTACACAATATGTATTCGGTTATGTAACGAGTTTAAACTTGTGGTACTCCTTTTCACAATACGTCAGCTTCTAAAAATGCATTTAAAGTTCGGGAGAGTTGTCAAACCACGAGTTGCGGTTCAAAAAAGTTTAATCCACAGGCAGGAAAGTAGTATATGTAATTGGTCTTTTTAAATTTATAAAATTGTTCGGTGCAGAAATATTCTAGATTGCGGAACATTAATAAAATTTTCAATAAAAAATAAGTATGTAGTATTTTCGATAAAAAGTCTGCTTTTTTTGCATGAGTTCGATAAAGAACAAATTAAATTATACTATAAATACTTTAAATTAATCATTTGGTTAGTTTTTGACCTTTAAATTCGCAGACGCAGATGTATAAGTACGGAAACGAATCTGCATTTTTCGATTCATACCCGAAACTTGGTTATTCTTTACGACCGCGCCACCTGCTAATAACGAAAAATATCAGAAAAGGTATCAAGAGTAGCGTTTTTAACTCGGTATCAATAATCCAAAGGCGAAAAGTAAATATTTTGTTTCAGTAAAAAATTATTTAGGAAATAAATATGCAATCGTCTTCTGATAAAATTCCCGATATTTATGAACATGTATTGCCTTTCCTATGGTCGAATGGATTTAACCAAATCCTTAACATTAGATTCACATCAAATCCGGTTACTTTTAAAGATCTTTTGGCTTACCCGTATCGAAGTTAAAAGTTGCGTCACTATTATTTATTGTGTATACTAGTGAAAATTTTTATGCGAATCGGACTATCAAAATCTAGAAAATTATACGGAGCTGCTATTTAAACGATTTAAAAACTACAGAAGTGGAGAAAAACGGCAAGTATTTTTATAAATATTGTGTTCTGTTCAATAAATTGTATTGTGTGTGCAAAAATAATAATTCACTTCCAAACTATAATGTAAATAATATTGTTTATTTATTTTTCTCGTAATAGTTTAATATAATGAATAATTGTTATGTATACAGATAAATAGAAAATGTATACCAAATTAAAAAATGTTTTTCAATAAAATTCAGTTTTTTACGGATTTTTTAATTTAACTGTTTTGTATTTTATTAAATATGCATTGGGAATATGCGGTAAGTATAACAGCTATATAATATGTTATTTATGCCATAGCGATAACGCATAGTTGTACCGGATTTTTTACGCTATATAACATATTATTTATGCCATAGCGGTAACGCATAGTTGTACCGTATTTATTTACGTTATATAACATATTATTTATGCCATAGCGGTAACGCATAGTTGTACCGGATTTTGTTTCGCTATATAACATGTTATTTATGACATAGCGATAACGCATAGCTTTACGTGATTTTTTTCCGTTATATAACATGTTATTTATTCCATATTAATAGCAGATTGAAAAGAGAAAGCTATATGAAAACCTTATGGCAAAACATACTGCGAATAAAAGAGAAGGCCTGTGCACACGTATAGTAAAGTATATGTGAGGATTTGTCACTCGGCTTGTACAAACTGATGGAAAGTTTTTGAATTCCTCACGCATACTTTTTGTAGTACTACGGGTGGTTTAATGCATTATATAACATATAGTGTTCTAGCTGGGGCATTAGCCTATCTACACAATAACACTAATAGATTCGATCGTTCAACTAAGTCTTATTCTTCAAATAAGATAAGAACTCGTCATACAACATACACATATCCATATGTATGTAAAATAATTTTAAATCAACCCTGCAAACCGCCGCTAACCACCCTGCAAACCGCCGCTAACCACATTTTCCAAAGATACCAACACATATGCATTTTTAGATTCCCATATTTCCAAAATTTTGGAATGATTTGCTTAACCTTAGGTGACCAAAAAAAAATTGCTCTAAGTTTTATTAAAATATGTGCCCATAAGTACCAAACATATATGCTAGGGTTAATGTGCACAAGAATTGTGAAAAAGAGAAAACCTTGCTGATTTTGTAACATTCATTATGTTATGAGAGCGAATGAACAGCAAGAGCTTTTCAAAAATATCCCAAAATCAAAATATCAGCGCCATTTGTTGAAAAAAATTCAATCATTTTGAAAGCTGCAAATGTACATTTTAATAAATTTAAAAAATAATACATTTAGAACACAAAATTGGATTCCAAAATATCTCTTCAGTATTTGCAAATACAAGCGGCAGCAAGCAAGGTAAGAAATTGATTTTCCTAACACTTTTCGACAGAACTTAACATTGAAGAATTAATTTTAGATGAAGATGATATGTGGTCCTGCGGTTTCAAATATGCAGTCCAAGTTGCTTTTACAATTTTAAATTCGATGTTAAGGGATGCTTTGTGCCAACTGCTTATGATATAGCAGCCCTTTGATATTGTAAATGACTATTTGGATCGTCTCTATTACGTGGATACATTGGCTGATTTGATACTTGGTAACATTCCTGGCAACGTATAAATGGACAAGCCGATGAAATATGTATGTATGTATATGCAGTGCTGTTATGGATGTTGAAATTGATGTGCAAATTGTGGTTATTGTTCGCTATTTGTTTCCTTTGGCACTCAACTACTAATAAATTAGCTAAAAATATGATAGGGGTATCAAAAGACGCGTTTTGACCACAGGATCAATGATCCGAAGTCGAAATTTCATTTTTTTATTCCAGTGAAAAGTTAACCGAAAATTGACCCGGGTCAGATCCCCAATTCGGGGCCCGATCCATGTTTTTTATGTGCAGAACACCTTTCCGCGTGAAATACTGGGGATTGCGTTGCCGGACTGGAATCGGATATGGGTCACTTTTTTAAAGCGGCGGCAAAGTTGTTCTAACACACTTCAAAAAAATCTCCAGAAATAACCATCTAGCTCTCGGGATAAATGCACTACCGCCATCCATAATATCGTTACCAAATAGCACTAAAAGTTCTTTTTGCCTACTACATCGGCACCACCATTAACTACAACTGACTAACTTCAATATGCAAAGATTTCAGTAATTTCCTAGGGTATCATTCTAGAATACGGTCCAGTGCCTAATATTTATTGGATTTTGCCGAGTGGAGTGTCAAAAGACACGTCTTGACCCCAGCATTAATAATCCGAATGCGAATGGGATAAGAGGCGTCTTTTGACACCCCACTCGGCAAAATTGCAACAATAGCCACAATTTGCACCTCAACTTCAACATCCAAACAGTATTGGGCCAATACAAAATGCAACATCGCAGCACCAGCACATAATTCATACATATATGCATTTAATCTAATATTTAGTATAATGTAAATACAGGTTTTAAGAAACATCTATTTGAATAACTAAGTTATAACGAAAACATTGTAAATACTGCTATTTATATAACTGTATAAATTCTATGTAATTTGTATTTTTTGTCTCGTAGTTATTTTCCTTAAACTGGATAATTTTACTTAAACCTTAAGCTAAGAATAGTTTTTATAAAAAACTTTGTTAATAAACGATCTTTGTTACACGAGCTTCTTTAATATATGTATGTCAAACCTAAAAGTTGGGATTAGTAAACCATATTTCTTTTAGTTAATATTAGTTTTAATATATTAAGAAACTATTCAGTATACATATATATATATTGATTATTATAAAATACCAAATTTAGATACATAAGTTTTATAAACTCTAAGAATGTAATCAAATTCTTGACTTATTATTAACCGAATCATACATACATCATTTTTTCTGTGCTTGAACACTCTTTTCACCAATGCTGCATAAATTTTTTGAGTTATTTTTTTTCTTTTCTTTTTTGAATTTGAAAGTTTGTTACAAGGCGAACTTAGCGGGTATATACATAATTATTTAATAGTTCATCGAAACAGTTTTTTTGTATTTTTTTTTTTTTGCTCTTTCAACAGTTCAACACAATTTTGTTTGAATTTGAAAATTTCGCATAATTTTTTTAGCTTAGTTTTCACTTTTTCACATACTTGTTTTGTTGTTCTTTTTCTTTGTTAAAACAACCTTAACCCTTTTATTAGCTCTCTTTTGGGGTATTTTGTGTATTTTTTTATTTTGAATTTGATTTTGTTTTTTTTTTGTCAATTTACAATGACGTTATTTTTACGTGCGTTATCAATTTTTGCTTTTATATTTTCAGTAAAATATTAGTTATCTGCAAAAGAGAAATTTTAATTAGTACAAATAATGGTGTTAGTAAGGATATTTTATCTAGTTTTAAAGCAGAAATGGAACGATATTCCACCCTAATAATATCAGCTCAAGCACACATTTGTTTCTCTTTATATGTACTAGGCGATATATTAATTTTAAACAACCTTCTAACTGAAAAATACAAAAAAAAAACACAAGCTGATGATTGTTACATTAAAAATCGTTTTTTATTCATTAAGTCGAATATATTTTGTATCGAAAACTAAAAAAGTAAGCCACTTAGTGCTTACGAATAAAAAAACAGTGTTAGCTAGCGGCTATAAACACAGTTGAAGAACTTAGCCTACATTCATTAAAATTGAAATTGAATTTCAGTATTTTTTTCATAGTATTAAATAGCCGATATTTTTTGGTAAGCACTTGGCAATACAAGAAATAACATTTGATAATAAAAATTTTTCAAAAGTTTGAAATTTCTTTTTAAACTCAAGTGCGAGATAGCAATCAAAATTTTGAAAGCTTTCCAAATTTTAAACATATTGGAGAGAAGTGACGATTACAAATCGGTATATTTAAGAATCATGTGAACCAATATATGTACATATGTACATATATTCGAAATTTCGTATTTTAAAAAAAGGTCCAAAACAAATTTGAAAAGTTTTCAAATAAATTCTGCAATATTAAAAAATAAATTTTGCACAGGAAATTTTAGCAAAACAGGTTCAAATTTTAAAATCGCCTATGTGAATCTGTAATGAAATTTTCGTATCTTAAAAAATCCCAAAATGGTTTTAAAAAGTTTTGAAATAAATTTTGAAATATTAAAAAACAAAAATTTCAGTCTATGCAATTCTAGTGAGAATAGTAAGATTTTCAAAATTGCCTTGAACTTTTACACTTTTTTATATCGTCTTTTTTCGTTTTCTAACATTAAACAATTGTTTTTATATAATTTAAAAATTTTTCAAAAACGTAAAACAACCTTGACCCTTTTATTAGCTCTCTTTTGGATTTTTTTTTGTCCAGCTACAATGACGTTAAGGTCATTCCAAATAAAAATATGTATATCTTGTGTTAAAAAATCTTATAAAGTATTTTCCTTTCTTGAAATTTGTGCTCAAACTACGCAAGCAAAAATCCCAAACGAGCAGCTAAATATTTAAAAAAAAAAAATATGTTTGGACTTTTGTTAAACTGACAAGACTCTAAGTGCAGTAGTGCCACTCAAAATGGGTCAGTTTTTTCTTTAATATAAATTTTTCCACTTGTTAATTTAATTTTAAAATATGTAAGCTTTGTCATATTAGTAAATATTTTAAATTAGTGTTTCCAAGCTTCGGCGAAAATTCAGAGAATTCTTGAAAAATTTAAAAAAAAAATTTAATTTGGTGCGAGAATTTCAAAATAATTTGTAATCACATTTATAGGCTAGAATCACAAAATATATGTATGGCTCCTTAAACTTGAGTTTGTTCTTGGCATTTTTTTATTCCTTTCCATATGAGCTTTTCATAATAACTCAGTTTGCATGCATTTCTGATTTAAAACTTTGTTTCAATTTTTGGTGTAAAGTCAGCAAAACAATTAAATGCAATTAAAAATTCTTTCCATAAAATTTTCCAGCACTTTCAGCCTGTTCCACGCCGCAATTTAAGTGTAAAAAGATTTTTTCCGCTGTCAGATTTCATATAAAATTTGAGTAAAAAAATAGTTTTTCATTTAAATTTCTACCATACAACCGATTGATTGGATTTAAAAAACAGGAAATATAAGTGCCTTGCTGAAAAATTACCATAATTATTTAAAATTAATAGCGATTGCTAAAACAACTACTACTTATTTTTTATTATATTTATAATAATTAATTTAGTACATTTGAAATGCAAATATTAGTTTTTACTTATTTTTCCCCCAAAACCTGTTAAAATTTGTAAAATATAGGAAAATTTAGCTGTAATGTGATTTATTTCAATGTTTTACAAAATAATTTCAATAAAATATACCAATATTTAAGAAAAATATGCATTTTTGTGCAATTTATTTGGAAAAAATGTGTAGGTATCTCAATTTGAGAATAACCACTTCAACTGGTATTTCATTAACCAATTCAGCTAATAAAATTAACCATATTTTAGCCACTTTGATAACCAATTCAACAGATAATATTCACCATATGTTAGCCAAAACAAAAACCAACTGAACGAATATTTCGGCCCACTATTTAGCCAAAACAAAAACCATTTGAACAACTATTTCCAGCTAGGTGTTAACCAAAACATTAACTGGTTTTGGAAAGGGAAATTTTTTAAGACTGGAAGTATTGAAAAGAACAGCTATAGTTTTTGTTAATGGGAGAATTCGATAAGTGCAAGGGAGATGCGAAGTCACACATATGGTTAAAATCTTCACGCCGCCTGAACAAAAATAGCCACTTTATAGACCATATGAGAAATTAATGAAACCCACTATTTAGCTACATTGGTAACCGGTATGTGGTTTGTAGGGAATAGTTTGCTACATTTATTGACACAGATTGTAAATATCTTATCTCCAAAATAGAAATACAAATGAAAAGCAAATGGGACCAATTGAAGATAAGAGGTCCTTTCTCACAAACATATGCATTTAGCATGGGAACATAGATTTAAGATTTTGTATAAAAATATTTATATATTTTAATGAAATCAGCTCGTCTTACAAACGCAATTTCTGCAAATGCGTTTATAGCGGCTAAGCAGCTAGGAGTGAATTAAAGTGAAAAAAATAATACAAATTTTGTAACTTTACAGCGGAGTCTGCTCGCGTTAAAATAAGTAAGCCGTAAATTGGAAAAATTTACGCAACAATTGTAATTGTCATCCAAAAGAATAACCAGCGGCTGTGAGTCGAGGCACAGCAAAGTCATGCGACCAAATCAATTCCCACCAACGGTTCTTTTGGAGAAGAAATAACCATTTAATTAAATTAAAATTATTTAAAAACAAGTAAGGAAGTCTAAGTTCGGGTGAACCGGACATTAAGTACCCAGCGTTAGTTTTCAGAACGAGATACAAATACCATGACTTGAGAATGATATAGGCCCTAGAATCTTATTTGAAATTTTCTATATCAAAAAAGGGCCCGTCGTTATCATCAGATTTCGCCCATTTTAAACACCAACCTGCTTTGGCCGGAAAGTAACTTGTGTACCAAATTTCATGCGAATATCTCAAGTTTTACTCAACTTGTGTTAATTTATGTGATTTTCGATATCGAAAAAGTGGGCGTGGTTATCATCCGATTTCGACAGTTTGTACAGCAGCTCACCTTGGCCAGAAAGTAGCCTGCATAACAAATTCCATGCAATTATATCAGTTTTTACGCAAAATATGTAAATTTATGTGATTTTCGAAATTTTCGATATCGAAAAAGGGGGCGTGGTTATCATCCGATTTCGCCCATTTTCAATAGCAGTCTACCTTGGCCAAAAAGTAACCTGTATAACAAATTTTATGCAAAGATCTACATTTTTACTCCATTTATGTTAATTTATGAAAAATTTTATGCAAATATCTCAATTTTTACTCAAGTTATCGTGTACACGGACGGACAGACGGACAGACGGACATGCCTTAATCAATTCCTCTTTTCAACCTAAGGACTTTCATATATGGAACTCTATATCTAACTCGATTATTTTGCGCCGTTACATAGTACCGTTATGTGAGCGAAATTATAATACCCTTGTACTTGTACCAGTACGCTGGGTATAATAAATCGGAATCAAGATGCCTACTAAGGACGAAATTTACGAGGAGCATAAGACGTTGGATGCGCAGTTCAGGACATTGCTGTTGAAATTGAAAGGGCGAAAAAGACGAGCAACAGAGGAGGCGAAGGAAAATATTCTCGGAATCAGAGAAAGATTTATATCGAATCACAACCAGTTGCTAAAGGTGGGTGATGCGAATGACGCCTATTTTACTTCTGAATTTTATGGTGGCTGGATGTAAAAAATTGCCGAGGGCCTAAAAAGATATGACGCAGAATGCGAAACAATTATGGAAACTGGCGATGGTCAGAATGTTATTCTCAGACAAGAGCTTGAAAAACAAATTATTCGCTTTGGAAAATTTGCTCTAAGAGCTAGAGAAGATATGAAGGAAGAAGTATTAGTTTTGGATACTGTAGAGGAAGAGTATAAATTACTGAAGAAAAGGTATGAAGTATATTCATCCATTAGCGAAAATATGCTGTACAGAATGGATGAATGTGAGAGCGAAATGCACATCTTACGAACGTCAGTTGAAAAACTAAAAAAACATCGCAAAAGCAAAATACTCTTGATCATTTAAAGGTAGAGGATATAAAAATTGCGCCATTTAATGGAGATTTGTCTCAATGGCCTACATTTAAAGACATATTTAAAAGTCTTATACACGAAAACTCTCAATATTCAAAAGTAGAGAAAATGTATAGACTAAAATCATATCTGAAAAATGAAGCTGGATGTCTGATACAACATCTGACGGTTACCAACGAAAACTATTTGGCAGCATGGGAAATTTTGAATAACAGATACGAGAATCGTAGGTTACTGTTTACATCCCTGTTTGACAAAATTTTAGATTTGCCAACTGTTAATAGTGAATCAGCAACAAGTATGAAAAGCTGTTTAGATAAAGCCAAAGGGTGTATTTTTGCAATAAAAGATTTAAGCATAAATCTCTCTGACACTGAACCGTTTCTAGCAAGGATAATAGTGAGAAAGCTTGACAAAGATGGACTACGCTTTTATGAGCAAAGCGTAAAGAAGACAAGAGAAGTTCATACTCTTCAAGATGTCTTTAATTTTTTAGAACAGCAATTTCTTGCTTTAGAAGCGGTTTCTAGTAAAACCTCAAGTTATAGTAGGTTTCAAAAAAATGAAAAAAGGTTTACAAGTAACTACAGTCGAACTCCCATAACTCGAACTTCTATAAATCGAATTTTCTATAACTCGAACGAAAATGGTTGGCAAGCGAGCTTTGCACAAGTGGCTTCCCTACAGAAAATGATATTGTGGAGCAATACGGCCCTGAATTGGAGGATGCAAACGTAGGCGTAGCAGGAATCGAGAGTGATGAAGAGTCGTCGGAGGAAGAAACTATTAATCAGCCTTCCAGAATTGATGTAGAAAACTCTTTTTGAACATTGAGTTTATATTTGACAACCAATGACACTACTACTGACGAACACTACAAGGCCTTGAGCACATTGGAGTCCTTTTTTGCCGAAAACAACAAAAAAAAAAGTTAACTTTCAGTCATTAATTTCAGAATATTTCCCTGCATTGTAACTTTCTTAAATAGTTTTTTGTAAAACAATGTTTTAAAATAAAAATTGCTATTCAAATGTAGTTTAAAAATACAAACATGTATGAAATTGACTTTTTTTTTACTAAAAATTTAAAAATTCTATAATTCGAAGTCTCCGTAACTCGAACTTTTTTGTGGGATTTAGGCGATTCGAGTTATGGAAGTTCGACTGTATGTCAGTAGCACAAAAAATACTGAGAAAGTAGCCTGCGTGTTTTGTAAAACACCAGGGCATAAGATTAATTACTGCAGAAAGTTCAAAGCATTACCAACGGCACAAAGAAAAGAATTTGTAGAAAAAGTTAAACTATGCTTCATTTGCATGGAGCATTATTGTTGCATGGAGCATTTTCTGTTACATGAGGACCGTAAACCGATAGAAGTCGAAAAAGTTACAACAATGATTTCGAGAAAATTCACCAACCGTGCTTTTAGCCACAGCTCAAATACGGATCAAATCAGCTACTGGCGAGCATATTTTACTTCGATCTCTTGTTGATCAGGGGTCTCAAAAGACAACAGTTTCCGAAGAAGCTAATCAGCTGCTCAATCTACCTCGAGAGAAATCGAAAACGGAAATATTCGGTTTTGGAGGGATTAAAGTTGACGTTTCTCATAGTAAAATTAAAGAACAGATCCAGCCAAGATTTTTAAGCGACTATTCAGTGAAGCTTTGGTTTTACCGACGTTAACCAGTGTACAGCCAGAAAAGTCATTAAGCAAAATATTGAGGAATGGAAGAACTATGTTTTAGCAGACCCCTCGTACAATAAGTCAGACCGAGTTGATGTAGTTATAGGCAGTGACATATTTGGTGATATTTTGGAAGAAGGCGTTGTAAAAAAGTGTAGCATCCTTGGGCAATCAAGAAAATTAGGTTGGATACTATCAGGAGCTGTAACAAAAACCGCTGGTAATAAGAAAATTTTGTCAGCAATGACAGAAAAAAGCCATTAGAAGTGTTCAGGCTAAATACAGTTACTTATGGAACAGCATCAGCTCCATTTTTGGCAGTTCGACGCCTAATTAAAATCTCTGAAGACTGCAACGAAGAATTAATTAAAAAAGTTATCGAGGAAGATTTTTATATGGATGACCTCATGACCGGAGCAGATAGTGTACAAGAGTGCAGTGAAATTAAACAAAAAACTGAGCAACAATTAATGAAGTTTGGGTTGCATTTAAAAAAGTGGCTCGCAAATGATTCTTCAATACTGAAAGATAGTGTGCAACGGTACAGTGAAGAAAATTACATAATAAATATCGACGAAGCTGTAAAAACGTTAGGACTTAAATGGGATCCAAAAAAAGATGAATTTAAGTTCGAAATTAAATTAAAAGATAATCACAAAACGACAGATATTGTCTAATTTAGCTACTATATTTGATCCACTTGGATGGCTATCTCCAATAACTATTAGCTTCAAAATATTTGTACAAAAGCTTTGGGTACAGAAGTTAACTTGGGAGGAAGAATTAGCGTATGAACTAACAACGGAATGGTTTAAATTTACACAAAATATAAGTGCGTTACATCAGATACAAATGGTTTTGCAGACGCATCAGAAAAAGCATACGCGGGAGTGGTGTACATTAAATATGATGGTCAAATAACAATAGCAGCAGCAAAAAGTAAAGTAAAGCCGATAAAGAATAGAGAAACGTTACCTAAATTGGAGCTTTGTGCAGCTCACTTATTATCAAAGCTGATACATCGAATATTAATTACGATCAAGCAAAGAACGAAAATCTACGCATGGAGCGATTCCATGATTACCTTAAGTTGGATAGAAAACAACAAAAGTATAGATAAATTTATTCGAACTAGAGTCGACGGCATTAAAGATTTGATTCGAAGTGCAAAATGGGATCATGTGATTTCTAAAGAAAATCCAGCAGATGTGGCATCGAGAGGAATGCCATCCGATAAATTGCAGATGGAAAAATTGTGGTGGAATGGTCCAGAATGGTTGAAAGAATCCGAAGACAGGTGGCCACCATCAAGCTACGAGAAGATAATATGTGCGGTAACTGCAGTGAGTAAAATTAATAAAGATCATCTTTTAGACTCCCTTACAGAAAAACTCTCTTGTTTCTCTGCTTAGAGTTTATGCGTATGTAATGCGTTTTAAAAATATATTGGAAAAGACTAAAATATATACGCAATATTTAACACCAGAAGAATTAAAAGCGGCTGAAATAGCAATTATCAAACGACATCAACATAAAGAAAGAAGAAAATATAAAACAACATAGTAAGTTATTGAACTTGTATCCATTTATCGATAGCGAAAGAGTGCTGCGAGTAGGCGGCAGGCTAAATAATTCAAATATCTCGTATGAGCAAAAACATCCTGCAGGTAGGTAGGTAGGGTGAATGGCTGCGACCCAGGTCGCCCAAGTAGCTTTTAGAAGCCGTTTTGATGCCATAAAATACTCGTTTAAACCTACTTATGTAGTATGGATATCTGTTACAACCAACCAGAGTTGTTGATAAACTCGAGGATATTTGGGATCCCTATCTCGGATATACGATCCAAGCTCCCCAAAAAGGGGCTTCCAAAGGATTTCATTCGCCTTCCGGCTAGAGCCGGGAATTCACACAGGAAATGCTCAACGGTCTCTTTGGCATCGCTGTCGTCGCAGCTTCTGCAGTGATCTCGGTGCGGATTTCCCATTTTTTCCGCATGCGTGCCTATCGCCCAGTGACCTGTGAAGACTGCTATGAGTTCTCTTCCTCGTCCTCTTTTCGCTATATTCTGGCCAGGTGGATCTTGATATTGCACAACTAGTGGTGTTACTCCATCTCAATTGTGCTTTCTTCCGGTAATATTTATGGATGTTTCCCTTGGCTACTGCTAAGGGTACCCCTATATCTACATTGATTACTTCCTCATTTTCGTCTGCTGAGCCGCTGCGTGCCAGCTCATCGGCTTTCTCATTACCTTCGATACCCCTATGGCCCGGAACCCAGGTAATGGATAGTTCAATGTTAGTTAGTGCAGCCAAGATCAGCTTACATGCGTGCACCACGTTCGAACTAGTGTGTGGTGCTGCTATTGCCTTTATTGCTGCTTGGCTGCCTGAAAAGATAGTGACTTTACCAGTTGTGTTCAGGTCCTTGAGTGATCTGCCGGCGTGCAAGATCGCAAGAACCTCAGCTTGAAACACACTGCAATGCGATGGGATGATACGGCAATGTCCAGGGACCCCGAGAAGACGCCGGCCCCCACCCCTGAGTCCATCTTGGACCCGTCGGTGTAGACTTGGATGCCGCTGTCATCTTCGACCCTGCCCCTTTTCCAATCATTCCTACTCGGAATTGAAGTAATAGTACTACTCTCAAACGCCAGTTTGTGAGGATAGAAGTCGGTTATGGCATTTATAGTGCCAGCTGGAAGATGGTTAAGAATGTTACTGTGACCCTGCTGAGCATCCCTCCAACACCCGGACTCCCTGAGTCTGAGTGCGGTTTGAGCCGATGTACTCAGTATGTGTAAGTCTATTGGAAGAAGGTTCAGAATCGGATCCAAGGCCGCAGTGGGACAAGTGCGCAAGGCTCCGGTGGCACCAACACATGCCGCCCGCTGAACCTTCTGTAGGCTGATGAGGTTATAGTTCTTCCGAAGAGCTTCCCACCATACTACAGATCCATAGGTCAGCACAGGCCGCACCACCGCCTCGTACAACCATAGCACCATCCTTGGCCTTAGACCCCATTTTTTACCAAACATTGATTTGCAGGCGTAGAAAGCGACGCAGGCCTTCCGCACCCGCTCTTCAATGCACGCCTTCCCATTTAACTTACAGACAATTATGAGCCCAAGATATTTAGTGGTAGCAGATAGGGATAGCCGCTGGCCATTTAATTTCTGTAGTTCGAAAGTATTCGGCTTGTACTTCCTTGTGAAGAGTAGTAGATCCGCCTTCTCCGGATTCAGCCTGAGGCCACAATCATGTGCCCACCTACTTAGTCTTGCCAACGTTCTTTCCATGATTTCGCTCATCACGGAAGGGAAGGGACCCGAGACTAGGATCGCCACGTCGTCGGCGTAAGCCCCCGTATATGGATATCTAGTAATCTCTCGAAGGTTTTTAACACAAAGGATGTGAGGCTTATCGGCCGAAAGTCCTTGGCCACCTCATGTCCTCATCTGCCAGATTTGGGAATGAAAACCACCCTCGTTTCTTTCCACGTGGACGGGATGTGGTTATGAATGATGCATGCTGCGAAGATCTCCTTCAGTTCCTTAACCAAAGATGCTTGAGTCTTCTGCAGCATAATGGGAAGTATTCCATCTACTCCCGCTGATTTATATGGTGAGAAGCTGTTAATTGCCCAGGCAATTTTGTCTTCTGCTAAAATTTTGTCTATCAAAGAGGTCGGTGCCTCCAGTTGCGCCATCCTTCCTCTCTGCTCCAGCTCACCAGAACCATCCGGAAAGTGAGCTCCTATTAGGATGTCAAGGGTTTCCGCTGATGACCCTGCCCATGTCCCATCAGCGCGTTTGACGAACGTCTTGTTTGTGTGGCTCCTGGCGAGGATCTTTCCGAGCCTTGCTGAGTCCTTCGTGGACTCGATTGACTCACAGTGTTTTGTACTCTTTCAAGCAGATCTTATACTCTTGGAAGTCCTTCATAGAGTAGCAGTCATTAAAGACCCTCCTGAGATTCGACCTTAGGTCGCCAAGGTTCTCATCCCACCACGGTGGGAAGGTATTTTTGCTTCTGGATATGGGACAGGCAGCTTTGTAGGCTACCTGAAAGCTTTTCTCTAGAGACCTAACTCGATCGTCCAGGCAGTTGCTAGATTGTATGGATTTTTTATTTCTACTGAGCCTATTACTGACTATCTTGTCAAATAGACCCCACGAAGTTCGCTTCGGGTTCCTATAGGGTTTTCTTATCTCCCTCTCCCATTCTACACCAAAGAGAATTATTTTAAGGTCAGATAGAGATAGACGCTTGGACACCTCCCAATTCCTTATCAGATTTCATAGTAATATCCAGGACTTCTTCCCACCCCGCAAAGTTCTCTGAACTTGCAAAAGCAAAGGTGGGAGAGCTGCCCGTGTTACATATATATAGGTTATTCGATAGTAAGAAATCAAAAAGAGACTCACCCCGTTCGTTCGATTCGCTACTGCCCCACATCGTGTGTCTGGCGTTGGCGTCACACCCCAAAAGAGTTGCCTCCTTATTCTCATCATTTTTTCCGCTCAACTGTTGTACTTCCGCTGGAGGTGCCGGTCGATCGTGAGCCATATACGCAGAGGCGATCGTTAAGCTACGACCGCCTCGTCACTCAATCCTGATCACCGTTAGATCAAAAGTGCTGAAATTAGGTAAAAAGAAAGCATTAATAGTATCCCTAACTAGGATGCAAGCCCTCGGTTTACCTTCTCCAAGTGTGTAGAACAGATTGTATCCCCTGGCGTTGAGGCCCCTAACCTTGGAACGCCACACCCAGGGTTCCTGCACCAAGCAGATGTCGATGTCCTTCTCCCTGAGGAGGACCTGAAGGTTGTCCGAGGCGATCTTGGAGTGTTGCAGGTTGATTTGTGCCACCCTAATCATCGGACTTGGGAGGCACACCCGCAGTTTTACCGGAGGTTGCCGGAGCGCTACCACCAGCCGGCCCTGCCAAACGAAGCCCCTCCAGGAGTTTGTTGGCGTCTTCAACCTCCCCCAGGTTGTTATCAGGCGCTACCGCTGCCGGGAAAATCTTCAGCTTGGCGTTCCTGACGCCGAACTTCAGCTTATTTCCCCTCTCCTCGAGTGCCCCCAGGGACTCATTGGAGATCAGCAGTGGCGCCGGCTGGCTGTTCCTTTGCTGCTCCTCGATTTTAAGAACAGCCCAGTCATCCATCGGGACACCTGGGTTCTGCATCTTTAGGCACTGTATTATTCTCCCCTCATCCAGCTTCATCTTGGGCAACCAAATGCGTGGCCGGGGTCTCCTGGGAGTCTCCGAAGCCAAGATGATCTTAATCTGGCAATGCACCTCTCCAAGAATTCCCTTGAGAAGCCGTCCGCGCATTTGATCACCCGACAGCCTCGGTAAATCTCCTCACAGTTGAAGACGGGCACTGGAGTTTGGTTCTCCATGAGGTGCTCGACGACCATCTCAGACAGACGTCCCTCTATGGAGCTCCAAGCCGCCAGTACTTTCCTCCCACTAGCCCCCCCAGCATCGACCAGTGTAGTCCCTGACCACTGCCTCGCACCATACCCTGTCCTCTGCGTCTCGTGCGTGGACCTCGCCAGCCTCTTCATTCCGCCTGATTTTCTTCAGAATGAAGACAGCCCTGTGGTACTTGGCTCGCTCCAACGTACCCGAAGATTTTTTTGATCTTTTGGAAGCCACTATGGCTGTTGCGCTTCCTTCCCCCTTATTTGGGTTAGGAGGGAGGGTACTATGGCTGCTACCCCTGCCCCCCCTTTCCACGGTTATCTTTTGGCTTGGGATGACCGGGGTACTATGGCTGGTACCCCTGTCCTCCCTTATGCTGACGCTCCCCTGGCTGCTAGCCAGGAGTTCGTCCTCCGAAAGCGTTCCTAGAACGCTCTCCTCTTCCCCACCTCTCTTATCATCATTTTTTTTTTAATTTTTATTTTCCATATGGTTCCACGAGTATAGCTGGAAAGGGTTCGTCCGCCCCGGCAGAGCCACTATACCGGGGTAAGGCACTTATACAACCGACCTTGCCCGGGCGTCGGAGGGGACCGTAAGCGATCAGCTATGCAATAACGACCCGCTGATCATCCAGCCCTCGGCACGGGTACCTCAACACCTTGGCTTAGGGTGGTGTTGGTACGGCTATCTCCACTTCCCCCGCAACAGCGAGCGCGATGAACTCTCAGAGAACACCAAACCCGAAACTGTGGGGGGAGTGAAGCCTTCCTCTTAGTTCGTCTCATATTGAAATCCCTACCAGAGGGACACCAATACGACACTTAAGCCCCTTCGCCACGGCACGGCGACCAACATGAAGAGGCCAAGCCTACAACTTAAGTAATATTTCATTTCGCTATATCCCTGAATGTATTTTCTTTAGTGAAATTTTAACGTTCTTAAATCATAATGAATGCACTTAATATTTTTTGTTTATTTTTGCCATTAAAACATGTGCGGAGTATTTTCATAAAATCATAATAGTGACGTTAAGTGGTCAGTGTGTACAGGAATGTTCAAGGACAGTCTAAATAGAATAGGATAGAACTAAAAGAATACTAACTATACATCTGCTCAGCAGCGCATAATCATTTTTGTCATACTCATTGAGTTCAAAAGATCCGTTTTTTTAGATGGGCATCCAAAAATGTATTTGTTTATACCAAAGGCGTTAAAACCAGAAACATTGTATATCCTAAAGCACTGCAATAAATGGAATGTTAAAAATTAATTGAAAATAATTTGAAAATGTATTTCTAGGGAAGTCACGGGTCAGGCAGAACAACATCTGCCGGGTCTGCTAGTTTAAAATAAATAGTATATGAAATACATCCCGGGTTGTAGCTATAATTCTCAGACTTCAAGCAGGTTTCACTGAATATTTCTGTTTTCTCTGTCTTTGGGACAGCCGTGCTAGAGAAACTCATTATATTCAGGAAAACTGGCCACTAAGAGCTGCGTACGAACAGGAGCCTTCAATAACGCAAAACCCGCTTTTAGTAAATCCCAAACGAGTTATTTTGTCAGCACTTCACATCAAACATAGGTTTATTGAAAAATTTTATACAGTCTTTAAATAAGGATGCTAACGAAGTTTTTCCCAAAAATAACTCAAGCCAAATTAAAAGAAGGTATATGTATTTGTTGGTCCGCAAATTAGAAAGTTGCTGAAAATTTTGTGAATTATATATCATCAGTAGAAGCAGCTGCTTGGGACAGCTTTAAGCAAGTCGTTAGTGGATTTCTTAGAAACAACAAAGATCCCAACTATAGAGATATAATCAAAGCTTTGTTGAAAAACTACAGTGCTATGAAATGCAACATTTCCCTCAAAATGCATTTTTGGCATTTACATGTGGATAATTTTCCCATAAACCCAGGTGCTGAAAGTGATGAACATGGTGAAAGATTTCACGAAGACCTCATGATTTTTGAAAAGCGTTACCAAGCTTTTTGGAATGAAGAAACGATGGGAAATTATTGCTGGACAATAATACGGGCGACAAACCCAGAAAATTACAAACGGGTAGTCAAAAGTACCCACGTCCCTCACTATTGACCACCACGGTAAAATCGCTCAATTTGATTTTTTTTAGATGTAGATGTAATAATATTGTTAGCCACTGGTGTAATCATATTATTAACACTAGATGTCGTGAGCACTGAACGCACGCATCAATGTATTTGACAGCTGAAAATAAGTTCCCCCAGTTAACCGTCAACCATAGTGGAATCACAAGGTGAAGTAAATAAAAAGAGACAGAAAACAAACACTACCTGAAATTGTAGGGATGCGTTTTGTAGAGGGAAAATGGGGTAAAACGCCAAACAGTTTTTGCCCTTATTGGTAGATAGGGGGAAAATAACTTGGTAAAAATGTATGTATTTGATTTTAAAAAAATCCAAGGCAAAGCTTTACATTGCACGTCAACTTCTAAAACACGTCTAAAAATGTCGGGAGAGGTATCAAAAGACGCGTCTAGACCTCGGTAACAATGATCCGCAGGGAAAAATCCGATATTTTATTTCGGTCAAGAGATATTTGAAAGTTGAACATTTTCTGGCATTTGTAGTGGTTGTAGACTCAAATATAAGGAGTTAGGAAAACTGCAAAAGGGTGTTCTGCCCAGAAATACTTCAGATCGCGTAGCCGGTGTTGGGCTGGCTGAGTGCGAAGACCACCTCCGCAGAAAGATGTTCTGCACTAAAAAAACATGGATCGGTCCCTTAAGTCAAGATTTGACCTTTTTATTCTTTTCCTTTTTCGGCTTTTCGATAACCAAAATATTTATTTTCCCCCTTCGGATTATTGTTACGGTTGTCAAGTTTTACCAAATTAAAAACCACCGGACATCAGCGTAACACAAATATACGAATCGACCTAAAAAAAGCGACACCTCCCCGGAAGAATACAATCACACCTTTCTACTTTACAAAGCAAGCCAACCAAGCTATGCATTTTATTATACTGAACTCTTAGCCTTTAAATTAACCGGCTTTTATGAAAGTTACCGGTATTGATATCCGGAACGATATCAAGCTGCTTTGGATACCAGGTCGTGTGGGGATGGCAGGCAATGAACCAGCTGAAAAAGCTGCTAAACAAGCTTTTCGAATGCCTCTTGTAGCTGGGAATCCTTGTTTGCCATCGACCATAAAGAAATCGCAAACACCTAAAAGAGAAATCATAGAAAAAATATAATTGCTTCTTGAAATAGTGTGGCATTGAGCTCTATAACTAAGGCTAAATTAACCAGCCGTTGATCAGTGTATAGATTCAATTGAATGTTTATTGAAAATGTTCCTTCTTTTATACAAAATCTTACACTAATACATACAAATTATTTACAAACTAAAACATATACAAATGGATAGCTTACTAATACGTACAAACTAAAATGCATAATAAAATATGCTAAGTCAACATATGACTGCAATAAATATATAAATATATCAGTCGCATTGACAAACTGACGTTGTGTTCAGTTGGTCATTGCGACTGTCTGTGGCGGTGTCTTTGACCGTCCACACCAGTGTAACAAGATCCTCGTTATGAGCGGCATGTGCACTATTTGTATAAACTCCCGCTGAGTTCAATGTAACTAATTTGGGCAGAATGTTGTTTATATACATTCAAATTTGTTTATACATTTTTTATGTGCACATGACAATTAAAGTAAAAGGGCAATGTGTTTATGTAATGCTACAATAGCATAACAAAAATAACACAACGCCTCATGCAACACATACATACTTGTTGATTGCGCCACGTCCAATTCTAACACTGACTTGGCAACAAAGCTTTATCCTAGCAAGAAGAACACTATTAAACAAATAAGCGTTCAGTTTTATTAATAAATTTACGCAGAAATTTCAATTGTAACGATTATTTTATTAGAAAATGACATCGGAATGTCAAAGAATATTGAAATGGTGCAATACAAATTGTTTTGTTAAAATTTCCCACAAATTCCCCATCCATACAAGTAAAAATCTAAAAAAAGCAACACCTTGCATAAAAACAGCACTGTTTGCGGGGACAACATTGCTTCAAAATTTTCAGGTAGCCGAATGACAGAATAAAAGAGAATTTCGAGCGAGACAACTGACAGCTTACTTCACCTTGTTTATTACACTATGCCGTCAACCTACATTGTATCTACACCAAAAATTATAAATAAAGAAATACACGTGCAAATTCAATTATAAACTTAAGGAAGGTGTTTTATTTTGCACCAGTTACCTTAATTATTACATGGTGTCAGAAGGAAAAAATACTAAAACCTTTGTGCAGCGCATTTAGAGAGCGAAATTGGTAAAGGAGCGGAATTTCTAAAAAGAGAAGCGCTACTGAACAGAGGAACGTTGTGAAAGAGCTTGCAATAGTTGGAAAATCCGTGGATTGTGGGAGCACCACCATCTAAAACGTGGATTTGGTCACAGACTGAATCGACAAAAATCGCAACATTTTTATGGTTGATTGGCAGCAGGCCCGTGCGCACGGGGGGGTTTTGGGGGTTAAAACCCCCCACATGGTCAAATCTAAGTTTCAATGATTTTGCAAAAGTTTTCAAAATACAGTTTATAAATCTTATTTTGAATCTTAACTAATAATTTTTGACAAAATTAGTTAAAATAATTTTACGGAAGAAGAAATTGGTGAAAGTTGCAAAGAATAAGGTTGGCCAATACATAACGTTCCTATCGACGAAAAAGGGCGCAAAGCTGTTTGTCGACGATGAAAGGCGCAAACTTTTTTTTGTTTGAAGAAAGACGCATTATAAATATCTTGAGAAAGAAAGACGCATTAAAATAATTTTTAAGAACGAAAGGCGCTTTTAAATAATTTTTAAGAAAGAAAGGCGCTTTAAAATATTTTTTAGGAAATAAAGACGCGCTTCGATAACTAGCTGCAATATAAGTTATTCAAAAAACGAAATACTAAATAAAAACACATACGTATAATGGGTACTTGGGCTGGCCCAATATTTTTCAATCCAGCACCAAATCCCTTGTGAAGTTTACTGTAAATGTATACACTGCGCCTTTCTTCCTCGAAATATTTTTTAATGCGCCTTTCATCGTCAAAATATTTTTTCATGCCCCTTTTTTCGTCAAAATATTTTTTTATGCGTCCTTATTTCCCACAATATTTTTAATGCGGCTTTTTTCGTTGACAATTTGTTGAATGCGCCTTTCTTCGTCGGCAGCGACGATAAGTCCGGCACTTTGAATTGCACTTGGAGCTTTCCGAAATTACAAAGTTGTGTAGCGTATGGGCATTTTTTTTTTTGAATTTTACTGATGAAAACAGTGAGCAGTTTCAATTAACAGAGCGAATGAACTGCAAGGCTCAGTTATATGAAAGATTTCGAGTGTTTTCTGACCCTTTTTGTTGTAGGCGTAAAGAGAATTGTGAGAAAATGAACGTTGGAGAGCAGATGAGCGACACCGTTCAAATATTTGAATGTTTTCAAACATTTTCTGAGGTTTTTTTTTATTTCACCTAACAGAAAATAAAGATCGCATTTTTCATGGACGTTTATCAATAGTCTGGCTTTGGTTTGTTAATCGTCGAGACCTAAAACTGCTCAGCTACAGAGAAAACCTCATCAGCTAAGTAAGGTAGATAAAAAGTAGACGACACAATTAATAAATAATTAGTTGACAGCGAATAGTTATTGTAAAGAATAAAGATAATAATCAAAGGATATGAAAGCAAATTGTTGATATGTATTTAGGATAGAAAGAATTGACTTTTTTATGCTCTCTCTTAAGGCAAATATTAAAAATTGTTTTTGAACTGATTCTAAGCGATCCACGAGGACCTGGTAACGTGGGTTCCAAATTATACAACCTTCTAATGTAGTAAAGAGTTTTAGTTACATAAATTCTTTAGTCCATCGTTTAACAAATGCTAGAAAGCCTCTAGCTTTATTGACTGTTAAGTTAATGTGGCAGTTAAAACCGAGTTTTTAGTCCATAGTAACCCCAAGGTCAACAAAATCATACATTTGCTCAAGACTATAACTGTTAATTGTATAGGAAGCTGGCTGTGATATTCCTCTCGAAAAACCCATGTACTTACATTTCTTTAGATTAAGCGGCATATAATTTAAATCGCACCAAGTAACAAGTGTATTTAGATCTGATTGAAGCTTCTTCGAATGACATAAAAAGCTTTACATCGTCGGCATACATTAAAATTTTCGAAAATTATATTACTGTAGAAATATCATTTATAAACAACAAGAACAGAATCAGGCCAAGATGGCTTCCTTGAGGAACTCCTAAGGAGACATAAATAACATCGGATTCACACTTTTTAAACACTACTTTTTGTGATCTGTCACTAAGGTAAGAAGAGATCTAGCAATTGAGACCCGGCTCGAAACCCAACTGATGTAGTTTATGAATAAGTAACGAGTGACACACTTTATCGAAAACTTTGCTGAAATCAAAGTAAATTCAAGTAAGTTTGTAACGGTGGACTTTCCCTTACAGAACCCATGTTGACAGTCGGAAATCAAGGTAGAGATAGGATTCGTAAGCTGATTGGTAATAATAGCTTCACACACTTTTGGGATGGCAGAAAGCTTTGCTATGCCACGATAGTTCTCTATAGAAGCTTTGCTTCCGCTTTTATGAAGCGGTAGAAGAAACGACTCTTTCCATGCTTTTGGAAAAACACCACACTTTAGTGACAGATTGAACAAATTGGTAAGGGGTTTGTAAATATTGTTAGCACACTTCTTCAAGAAGCATGTAGGAATCCTAACAGGACCGCATTTAAAAGATTCCTTCAAGGTTTTCAGATAAATAAGAACATCATTGGCGCATATAGTTGGACAATTAATTAAATTGTTCCCATGTAGCTCATAGGGATAATTTAGAAAGTCAGAATTGGTGACGGCAGAATAGTTAGAAGTGAAAAATTGCGGAAAGAAATTATGACCCAAAAGAAATAAAAAACGACCCCAAATAAGCTTCAGAAAAACACCAATAAAAGGCTCCGAAAAGTGTCCAAAAACCCTCTGAATGGATGAATGAAAGAAAAGCACCAATTAAAGGGCTCCGAAAGGCGTCTGAGAAGGCTCCAGAAACCCTCAGAATGGAGGAATAAAAGGCTCCGAAAAAGGTTCAGAAAAGCACCAATAAAAGGCTCCGCAGTTCATTTAGAAAGAGTCAAAAAACGCTTCAAATTCATCGAAATCGGACATTTCGGACTCTTTTTTATGACTTCGTTGGAGTGCCCGCGTAGAGCGATTTTTCGATCCATTTGGGCTCGGAAAGAAGCTCATTTTGGAGAGTAAAGTTCTGAGAAATGAGCGTTTTATGGCTCCGAAAGGAGTCTTTTTTTGCACTTTTAGTTAGCTGGGATATGCCATCATATCACCAATTCTCTATCAAATACAGAAAAATGTGTACAACCAAAAAAGTTTTCTTGGGTATAGTTTTAGGTATCAGAGTATGCAGTTTCAGAAAAGTTAAAGAACATTTCAATTTATGATGTATGGGTCTAGGTATCTGTTTCAGCAAATATGTTTATCTTAGTGATAAATGTATGTGAATGCAAATCTAAATTAAAACCCCCCCCAAGGCCAATTCCTGCGCACGGCCCTGATTGGCAGTCAAGCGCCGGAAATTTATAACATTTTGTTTCCAAACGATGACAAGAAGATGATATTATTGGAGAGAGTATTGTTGTTGTATCAGGGGAGAAAGATGATCAAAATCCCACTGCAGTAGTGAACCAGCACACATTAAATGATGTTTTAAAGGATTTAGATGGATATTGCATACCAAAGAAAAATGCAACCTTGGAATCGTTCAAGTTCAACAATATCTTGCAGAAAGAAAAGCAGCCGTTTGCCGAGGTTGAAACGGAGCTTCGCAGGCAAATTCAGTTTCGTGACTTCAATACCCAGTGCGACTGCGGAAAGGAATTAAAGTATGAAGAACGCATGTTAGAAGATCGAATCATTATTTGCGTTGAAGATAAAAAGCTGAAATTGAAGCTATTGCACGGAAAAGATGAGCCATTAGGAAAGTTATTGAAATTTGCACGCAACCAAACCAGAACACAGAAGCGGAAGCCGGAAACAAGACAAAAACAAAGACATTCAATCGACTGGGGTAACTCAGGTAATTATGTACAAATCATTGATTGTAGCGCAAGTAATAAACTCGAGGTACAACGAATATCAAATAGGAAATCAAGTGGTTAGATTCAAAAGAGATACAGGATCTGACGTGGATTGTATTACGGCCAAAATAGTCACAAAACTGAAAGTTAAATTGGAGGATGAAAATGAAAAATATTCAATTTTTGATTATAATGGAAATAAAGTAAATATGTGTGGAATAGTGAAATTAAAATGCCTAGATAAAAAGTTAAAAACAGAACAGTTTTCTCATTTTATTGTCGCCAATGATGTATGTGAACCGATACTAGGTCTCGAGGCAAGCGAGCGATTTGGATTAGTCAAAGGAACGGATTAGGTTTTGTAGGTTCTGTAGCTAATTTGCCACAAACAAAAAGGAATTCTTAAAAAATAATAACGACGTCTTTGAAGATTTGAGTAGATTTTCGGGAACATTTTAAATAAACATGAAAGAAAACTCGAAACCAGTCCTCCACTATAAGAATCGGATACCAAACTCATTGTTCGAAAGATTTAAACGACAATTGGAGAATATGGTCCAGGATGGAATCTTTTCACCTGTGAATTACCCCACTGACTGGGTCAATAATTTGCAAACAGTCGAAAATCCAAGCTCGGAGGAACTTCGAATTTGTTTCGATCCAAAACCGCTCAACCAGTGCATCAATCGTGAACATTTTTTGATTCCAACGATGGACGATTTAAAGTCTGGATTGGCGGAGAAACCCATTTTTCGGTGTTGGATTTGAAAAGTGGGTATTGGCAGATGAAACTGGACGAAGCGAGTACCGATTTAACCACATTTATGACTCCAGGCGATATAAGTTTAATCACGTGTCTTTTAGGTTATAATTTGTACCCGAATTGTTTCGGGTAAGTGCGCAAAAACTAAAAAAGGACATGATCGGATCATGAACCAAGTAATACAAAGAGCGCGTTGATATAACATTAAATTTAACCCTAACAAAATCCAATTGAGTAAGCGTGAGGTAACATTCATGAGATACATTTTCTTTGATGGGAAAGTCAAGGTAAATTTAAAGTATAGAGCATGGTAGAGAGATGCGATTTTAAAAATGAGAAAACCTACGGATAAGGCAGCCGTTTCGAGATTTTTGGGTATTCTGAAATATTTGACCAAATTTATTCCAAATTTAAGGAATCTTACGCCCAACGATGGAAAATTTGAGTGGACAGAAAATCATGAGCGAGAGTTTAAAAGTCTGCCTGACAGAGTAACATCGGAACTGGTGTTGGCCATAATCCGAAGTTGCCTGTAATTGTGCAAACTGATGCATCTAAGGATGGATTAGGGTGTGTCATTGTTCAGAATGGGCATGCAGTGGCTTATGCGTCTCGAACGCTAAGCAAAAGCGAACAAAAATGGGCGCAGATCGAGAAGGAGCCGTTGGCAATAGTTTTCGCATGCCAAAGGTTTCATTTCTTTCATCTTTTGTATATACTCGAATTTCTAGTTTAAAGTGACCATAAACCGTTGGAAACATTAATCAAATAAGATTTTTCCATTCTTGATTATCCCTCTGCGACTGACGTGGTAGTCTGACAGACACCAATAAACAGGAAAATTTGTTTTGCGCCGTTATTTTGCGAAATTTTTCTCCCGCGCTCTCGTTGCCTTCATATTGCATACTCATTACCAGTTTAGTGTGGAAAAGTGTCTACGAGTCAACCACGTCAGTAATAAGGTAGGTGTCTGAGAGACTACCACCTCAGTTTCTATGTCATATTTTTGTGGAATCACCTTAATAGCAAGTCAGTTAAATTGTTTTGATACTTTATATTTCTTGTTAGTTTTGCTTTGATGGATTACTCAAGCGTAAATCAGCGCCCTCATTGTTCTAAGAGAACTTCAAATTTTGAAGGATATTTGGAGCTTTGGTTGAAACTATTTGACATGTCCATGTTGGAATGTTTGGTTAACTACACTAATCAAAAGCTTAGCAGCTACAGAGCACAATTTAAAAATAGTACAAAGGTGGAACTTATGGACACAAATATAACAGAAATGAAAGCGTTCATTGGCCTCATGTACTACACTTCAGTTTTCAAATGCAATGACGCAGATCTTCGAGCAATATTCGCCACCGACGGTACTGGTCATGAAATATTCCGTTGCGTGATATCTCGATTCCGGTTTTCTTGCTTAATCAACTGCCTCAGATTTGATGATTCAACTGCTAGAGGGGATCGTCTGCAAGAAGATCCACTTGCTCCTATATCAAGTTTTTTCAATAAATTCATTTCAAACAGTCAATCTGAATATACTCCCGGACCATACCTCTGCATCGATGAAATGTTGCTGCCGTTTAAAGGTCGTTGCAAGTCTGATGGAATAGGCCTGAGTGAAGAAGAAAGAAAACTATCGGTACCAACTCAGTCCGTTTTAAGACTTGTGAAAGTGGTCGAATACTCAAATCGGAATATTACGGCTGACAATTGGTTTAGCTCTATCCCACTTATGGAAATTCTATTGAAAAAAGTATTAACTTACTTAGGTACACTAAAAAAGAATAAAGCGGAGATACCACTCTGTTTCTTACCAACAGTGTTGCCATTTTGGTGCTTTTAGAGCTAGATCTAGCTCTTTTTTTTGGCGTTTAGCTCCAAAATTCTGTTTTAGCTCCTAGCTCTTTTTATAGTCCTTTTATTCATTTTTAGCTCTTTTTTGGCTCCAAATTTATTTGTTAAATGGAGAAAGTTTTTATTTCTTTTATAATCGACGTCGATATTATTATATTAGTTTCATTGTGTACCATGTGGCAACTTAGTTTCCCTCACCGATAAAAAATACCTAAATCGGTTAAAGGTCGTTGCAAGTCTGATGGAATAGGCCTGAGTGAAGAAGAAAGAAAACTATCGGTACCAACTCAGTCCGTTTTAAGACTTGTGAAAGTGGTCGAATACTCAAATCGGAATATTACGGCTGACAATTGGTTTAGCTCTATCCCACTTATGGAAATTCTATTGAAAAAAGTATTAACTTACTTAGGTACACTAAAAAAGAATAAAGCGGAGATACCACTCTGTTTCTTACCAACAGTGTTGCCATTTTGGTGCTTTTAGAGCTAGATCTAGCTCTTTTTTTTGGCGTTTAGCTCCAAAATTCTGTTTTAGCTCCTAGCTCTTTTTATAGTCCTTTTATTCATTTTTAGCTCTTTTTTGGCTCCAAATTTATTTGTTAAATGGAGAAAGTTTTTATTTCTTTTATAATCGACGTCGATATTATTATATTAGTTTCATTGTGTACCATGTGGCAACTTAGTTTCCCTCACCGATAAAAAATACCTAAATCGGTTAACTTATAATTAACCATATGTTTATTTTGCGAACAAGAATCGAAATGGAAAGGTAAGTAAATTGTGTGTAAAAAACACTTTCCTAAGTTGCTAAAGATTCTGAACAACCTTACACCCCGATTCTGTCTTCATGATAAATAATCAGAAAAAATATTTCAAGCGTTTTGAATTCTGAGTCAGAATTAAAATGACTTCATTTGGCTTTGACGCAAAAATAAAAATAATTTTTGAGTTTTACTAAAAATGAAATATTTTTTTCTTAACTATTTATCAAGCTTTATAATTTTTCAAAAACACACTCACCTTTTTCGACTTAGTTATACTTTTTATACGTTTTAAACATTGTTTATGTTAAATCTATACTATAATAAATCTCTATAAAAGTCGCACATTAAACATTTCTTTGAAACAATGACTGGTGATGACTTGGGGAATGCTATAGAGTTCATCTGATCCATTTCTAAAATTATTGTCTGTCTGTTTGAACTTAAGGATATTTTAAAGTTTAAAATTTAAACTAAGGAATTTTGATGAGAGTTTCACTAATGGACTGCTTGAAGCTTAGAAAGGGACCTGCACTATGAAAATCGAAAGAGAAACAAAAAAGATATACTGATTTTTACGGAGAAAAATGCACTTACTTTGTCAAACAAAAAAACTAAGCGCGCCTCTCTAAATTTTTTTTCAATTTCAGCTAAATCAAAAATCAATTGCATACATACATATGTACACTGCCGTCCTATGCGGGTGTCAGCATATCTTTAATAAAACTCTAGATAAGTTGCTTCTGTATATTTGAAATTTCTTTGAAAAATAACTGGGGATGACTTGGGCAAAGCTAAAGAGTCAAATAGAGGGGAGATGACAAAATGTCGAAGTTAGACTGTTAAAAAACGCCTTTACTTTTGTTGGTTGCTGTAGACATACATAAAGGAGACATAATGTGGGAAAATAAATATTGTTCTGAACCTTCTCAGCCTGTAAATTGTTTTCGCAATTGCAGGTAGAAGGAATTTACTACTTAGGTACATACGAAACAAATCTGGGTACCCTGCTAGTAAGAAATAAATGTAAAAACTTACATACAATACCTAAGTGCCTTTTAGCTCATTTTTTACATGTTATGGATTTTCTTGAATAAATCTAGCTCTTTTTTTTCTCAAATCTAGCACCAAAATAAATTGTATCCTGGCAACACTGGTGCTCGTGCTTACACGGAGGTTGATAGTGGCCATAGGTATACGTATCGAGTCATTTCCAGGAAGGATGTGGTCGGTGGTGCCTCTTCTGGCCAGCTCATCCGCTCTGCAATTGCTCTCAATCTCCCTGAGGCCAGGTACCCATATAAGGTTGATACTGAAGTGCTGTGCCATCTCGTTAAGAGATCTGCGGCATTCAGTGACCGACTTTGAATTGTCGACGAATGAGTCCAGGGTCTTTAGTGCAGCCTGGCTGTCCGAAAAGATGAAAACCTGTTTTCCATCTCTAGGTACAGTAGCCAGATGGCTTACGGCTCTATGTTTTGCCAGCATTTCTGCTTGGTATACACTGCAGTGATCCGGAAGGCGGAAGGAGACCTCCAGACACAAATCCAATGAAAAGATGCCCGCTCCCACCTTCCCGTCAAGCTTAGAGCCATCGGTAAATATGTTTAGAGCGCCCGGGACAGTGTGCTGTCTACTATTGGTATGAACACTGCGTAGTTTTTAACAAAAACATTCCTTGATGTACAGTAGTCGGTGAGTGCTGGTATTGGGACAGGGGCGCATGTACCCAAGATGGTGGCATGCCCCCAAGTTCCATTTGACCAGATACCTGTTTCTAGTACGCGTAGAGCCGAGATAACCGATGATTACCGCGCCACAAGGTCGACCTTCACGGCCACCGTAGCGAGCGCGGCCTCGATCCACTTCCATTGCTGTTTGGTTATCCTACCGTCTGCGCTACTCTCGTCTATGACGCCAATGATCTTCCGATCCTTGCACATAACTTCCATTAAAAGTGTCTCGTGTAATAATGACTGACACGCTTTCAGCATATTGGGACGATACTAGCAATATAGAAGTATTATATATATGACCAGAGGCCACCCGGTCAGTGCCTCCCTGTCGAGAGGAGCAAGCTCCAGTCGGACATTTTTTCGGAGAGCCGCTCTCCTTATTATTTGTATTTTTATTATTTAAACTATCCATCATTCAAATCCCACGAGTTGCGGAGAAAGGGAAAGGTCCGTCCGGGCAGAGATCCGCAATGCCCGGGTAAGGCTATTTAGTATCGAAGGGCACCCGGTATTCGATGCACTCCGTTAGCGACTGGGCTATTTGAGGGCCCCCAGCCAGGCTGATCGTCGGCACGGGTCGTATTACACCTTGATCCAGCCCTTTCAAAAAGGAGTGGGGGGGGGGGGGCGGAGAGGAGAAACGAAGAGTGAGGATACGAGGCTTGGGGACTGGGGAAAGAGGGCAGGGAGGGTGCATGCGCACCTACGAGTCGACGCTTTGGGGTGGCGCTGGTGAGTGCAGGGCGCAGTCACCCCCATCAAAGACAAGGGTTTGAATGTTACAGGAAAATGAAAAGGGGTTACGATAGAAGTGGTTTACACAAGGAAATTGCGAGCAACAGCATCCCTGACTTTTGCTCCGTCTATAATGCGGTGCTTAATTGTTTCAATATCCTCCACGTCATTAGCATTTCTATTTGAAAGTTCACGATCTCTCTCATCTTCGTTGATTGGAACGTAGCGTCTGCGGCAAATATTGCGTAAGCACAACAAACATTAACAATCTGGGCAACAAACCGTGGATCATAATGGAGAGTTCCTTGCAAACAACGAAACCGGCTTTTGAATAAGCCTATTGAACGCTCAACCATATTGAGGCCGAAGCATGCCCCTTATTACACAGTAAAAATAAATTATTACTTTTAATACCAATTTGGTGTTTATATATAACAATGCCAGAAAGTATTAAATTAAAACCAGTTTGGCTTGAGCAAAGAGTTCCTCTCTCTTTTAAAAATATTCGCTCTCTTAGAAAATAAATTTTCTCTGAGCAACAAAAAATAATGGGACTGAATTCAATACTTTTCAGGGTTTTAAAACTATGCTTTTATAGAGTTAAATTAAACCGTGCATTGGGTTAGATATAGTACAGTTTTAGTTTTAAAAGTAAGACCTCAAATACTATTTCAATACCAGAAAATTATTAAAAGTAAACCCCTATGCAGTCTTTCAATACCAGAAAAGTATTAAAACCAATCCAAAATTAAACTGTATTCAATGCTTTTATGGTATTAAAAGTAAACCCCTAAGTACTCTTTCAATACCAGAAAAGTGTTAGAACTAATGCAAAGTTAAACTATATTCAATACTTTAATGGTATTGAAAATAAACTCTTATATGCTTTTTCAATACTAAAATGGTATTAAATTGATCCCAAAATTGAATTATATTTAATACTTTATTAGTATTAAACATTTTTTTTAAGTCCACATTACATTTTTTTTAAGTACATACATTACCAATGACGAATCATATAAAAATATTGGAAAATGCTGCAGAATATTGGAGTCAGTCGAAATAAACCTTTGCCTAGATTTCAAAGTATCCCGCAATTTCTGCTTAACTAATTCCAACTGGTCTGGAACCATTCAGGTTTGAAAAAAATTAAGATCCTCGTCAGAAATAATCGTGCCATCGTTGCTTTCTTTTTCGGCCTCAGATATTTTGGGTTATTTGCTACCACCACTGCCGAGCTTTGTTAATTTTGTGTTGATATTTTTAAGTTTAGAATTATTATCTGGATTGTAGAACAAATCCTGAAATTATTTTTCAAATTTAATGAAGATCGGTTAGCTTCTAAGACTATTGCATACTTACAATTCCTCCAAATTTGCTATTCCCTGAAATTACTCAAATATATTTCAGCCCCGTCGCGGTCTCTGAACGATATGGGGCTATTTGTATTTATGTTGCATTGATTGAAAACTAAAAATAAACATTATTTACTTCTACCAACATTGTGTATTTAAGAGCAATACAAACTTACTTGATAGAATTGTTTCTTCCGCCGAGAAATCTTCACTTTCAAAGTTAGTTATTTTAATAAAACGCACCTCTGCGTGATGTTTAATTTTTAGAAACATTGTGACGCTTCTCGAAAATAAAAGCTGTGGTACTGAATATTTTTGGGTTTCAATTTAACACCAATAATACTGAAGTTTAGGATGAGAGAGATTTGTAATATCTTTATGGTTTTAATTTAAAACCAAACATACGACAGTTTAGAGTACATTGAGTATAACGGAAAAGGAGAGAACGTTTTAATACTTTTTGGGTTTCAATTTAACACCAATAATACTGAAGAATCTGATGAGAGAAATTTTTAACACCTTTTTGGTTTTAATATGAAACAAAATATTCTTAAAAGATTAGAGAGAGAGCTTTAAAACTTTTCTTAGCTTTAATTTAAAACCAAAAACTACTATTTGGTATTGGGAAAAAGTAAAAAAGTTTTGTTTTTAAACTATCTTGGATTTAATACAACTTAGAAAATACTTTATAGTTTTAAAACAACCTTTTCTGGTATTAAAATTTGAATTTAACTCCAAAAATGTATTAATTTTATACCTTCTGGAATTAAAAATAAACTATCATTTTTTACTGTGTATATTTATGTTCCCTTCATCCCTGCTGTGGGCTCCTATATGGTGTCAATATAAAACTTTAAAGGGCATAGGCAGAGTCTGCCAAAATCCACGAGTTTGCAGAGCGATTATTGATGCAAAATTGTCTCACATCACTTTGATTCCAAACGAAGGAGTCATGACATAAACCAGGGTGACTGGCATCTACTGTTATTATCTCCATATTTTAATTGCAAACCTGTAATTTGAGAAACGAATGTCAATTTGTATCTAATTGTTGTTTTTGTTCACAGTTCCTGATGATGATCTCAGATTGAGATCGAAATATCGACAATAAAATTTGAAATACATAAAACACGTATTCTTGCATTTCAATTTTTAACAAGTCCTTGAGCTCAACAAAACTTTTATAAAAATATTTTGACTTACCACCATCACATTAATGCTGAAATACCTCTTCCTATTAAAAAACAAGGACCAAGAGTCTGCTGGTTTTATTATTTTTTTGTGGGTGCCATCCACACAACCAATGACTCCCGGAAAATTGAACTCCCTGTAGAAATATTCCTTGGATCGATCCATCTCCGCATTAGACATATTAAGTTACTTCTCCCAATATTTATGTCCTGATCCTTAGCTACAGCCAGTTGATAAGACCCAGTAGCTAAAAATCGCAGTGTAGCCGCTAGTTGCGTAGTTGGCGAAATCAAAAGATGCTTTCGGCCAACCGATTGCCTATTTTACTAAGCAACATTGTAAAAATATGTTTGTCAACGCGATATGGCTCCACAAACCTAAAAAGTCCAAATTATTGAGTATACATTATCTTGGAGAATTTTTGGTTGGCACATTAGATAACTAGCGTTATTCTGTTGTCGTTGTTGTTGATCGTTCGGGAAATATCATCAGGCTGTTCTAACGAAAGTCTGAGGAAACAAGGAGTTTCAACGGGGATGTACCATAGTTACAGAGGTGCTAGAAGAGTATGTTTAGCCGAACAATTAAAAATATGGTTGATATCATGAGGTGTCGTACCACACGCAGGGCATGAGGCTGTATGGTTGAGTCTGGATAGGTAAAAGTTTTAGCTATTACAGTATCCAGACAGAAGTTGAGCTAGTGTGACTCTAGTTTCACTAGGGAGAGTACGCTCCTCGTTAACAATTTGGTCACCCCACTCAATGGGCACAACTTGCACGCCTACCAAAACACTGCAATAAGAATTGCTACTGGATGTCATCTTATGACTCCTCAACACCGTTTTTATGTCATCCTCTACCGTTGGAGATCAGAAAACGGCTAGTTATTTAATATTCCTCTGAAGGGTGTAGAAGCTTCGCCCTTCTAAAAAAATTTTCAGTCAACTCACTTGCAGTCAAATTGCCTTAAGATATTTGCACAGGATCGAAGTTGTCGATTTTTGCGATCTGCACGCCTAATAGAACGTCTTCTTGCCTCCGCACATCCAAAAACCATTGCTGCAGGCATTTCTAAAATTTTTATTACATTTTAATTTACTTCCACAAAAATACATAAACAAAAACAGCTGTTTTCATTAGAGTTCGAAGTGGAATGAAAACGATTCGATATCGACTTCGAAACGAAAATTTACTTTCGGTTTCGAGAACACCAAACAGAAAACGATTCGGAATCAGTGTGGTTTTACTTTTCATTCTGAATCGGAATGCAGAACAGGCCTGAATGATTATTCTTGAAGAAAAAAGATAAAAATCGACAATAATGATTATGATTGGAGAAAAATGTATTAAAATCATTTATAATGATTACGGCTGGGGAAAATAATAAAAATCAAGAGATAATTATTATGAATGAGTAAAATCGATTAAGATCAAATATAATAATTATCCGCGATCAAAAATATTTAAATCGAAATTAATTATTATTCATGATTTAAATAATTTAAATCAAAGCTAAATAATTACCGCCAATCGAAAAGATAAAACTCTACAAATAATAATTATTCCTCAATCAAAAAAAAATTTATCAAACAATAATAATTAAATGCTGATTTTTATTATTTAACTCATAATGATTACCGTCCCTGGTTAGAATGAAATATTTATAAAAGTATATGTATAAATAGATACAAATCTGCGTGTAACAAGTAAGGAAGTCTAAGTTCGGTTGAACCGAACATTAAATACCAATCGTTAGTTTTCATTTAAATTTATGTGATTTTCGATATCGAAAAAGGGGGCGTGGTTATCATCCGATTTCTCCCATTTTAAACACAAACCTGCCTTAGCCAAAAAGTAACTTGTGTACCAAATTTCATGCGAATATCTCAAGTTTTATTCAACTTATGTAAATTTATGTGATTTCCGAAATGTTCGATATCGAAAAAGTAGGCGTGGTTATCATCCGATTTCGACAATTTACTACAGCAGGTTACCTTGGCCAGAAAGTAACCTGTATAACAAATTTCATGCAAATACCTCAATCTTTACTCAAGTTATGTTAATTTATGTGATTTTTGAAATTTTCGATATTCAATAGCAACCTACCTTTTCTAAAAAGTAACCAATACACCAAATTCCATGCAAATATCTCAGTTTTTACGCCAGTTATGTTAATTTATGTGATTTTTTAAATTTTCTATATCAAAAAAGGGGGCGTTGGTATCATCCCATTTTAAACCCCAACCTGTGTCCCAAATTTCATGCGAATATCTCAAGTTTTACTCTCTCTTTCGATATCGAAAAAGGGGGCGTGGTTATCATCTGATTTCGTCCATTTTCAATAGCAGCGGAACCTGTATAACAAATTTCATTCAAAGATCTGCATTTTTACTCAAGTTATGTTAGTTTATGTGATTTTCACAATTTTCGATATCGAAAAAGGGGGCGTGGTTATAATTCGATATCGACAATTTTCAACAGCAGCCTACTTTGGCCAGAAGGTAACCAATACTCCAAATTCCATACAAATATCTCAGTTTTTACGCAAGTTATGTCAATTTATGTTATTTTCGATATCGAAAACGGGGCGTGGTTCTCATCCGATTTCGCCCATTTTTAAAAGCAACCTACCTTGGCCAGAAAGTAACCTGTATGCAAAATTTCATGCAAATATCTCAATTTTTACTCAAGTTATAGTGTTCACGGACGGACAGACGGACGGACATGCCTTAATCAATTCCGCTTTTCAACCTAAGAACTTTCATACTTGGAACTCTATATCTAACTCGATTATTTTGAGCCGTTATGTAGACAAAATTATAATACCCTTGTACTAGTACTAGTACGCTGGGTATAATAAAATAAATATGATAGTAATTTGGCTGCTATTTTTGTGCATAATCGTACCTATATACATATGTAGTATTTTATGTGTACGTGCACAAGATTAATGTAAATCCTAAGTTGGTTGTGAATAAAAAAATTTAAAAAACTAAACATCGTTTTCATTTTACCTACAAGGTATTTTATCATCAGTTGAAGAATTAAATATTCTTATTTTAAGCAAATGAAAATCTTCTTTTAGGAATTCACGGATTTGATCCAGGAATAAATATTTCACTTTTAATTCCGAACTATTCTTAAAAGAAGAACAAGTTTTCTCGGATTAACTTCGCTCAGCCTTGTTTCAAGACCATTTGGCATTTAATTCAAGAATGAATTATCTATTTTAAGAATATAACATTCTCTTTTCAGGAACTCAAGGACGTAATTTATGAATAAATATTCTTCTTTTAATTCAAAATACTATTTAAAATAAGAACAAATTTTCTTGTTTCAATTCAAGACCGTTTCGTGTTCAATATAAGAACGAAATATTCCTGTTTTAAGAACATAATATTCTTTATTCTAGGATTGAATTACTTAATTTAAGAACAAATAAGATTCAGATTGAGATTGCAACGATTTTCACTTGAGAATTTTTAGTTTTGTTCTTGAAAAACAGCGAAACGTTCTAAATATGGACTAAAACGGGTTTAAAAGAAGAATTTTCGGTCTTAAAAAAATTTTTCAAATAACAATTTAGTACTTCGGATGAGAATTATGTGACCAAAATTCTTGATTTGTACTTGTGAATCGAAAAGACTCTTGCACGTGCAAGAATGCACTATTATGGCCTAGCATGAACAGTTAGATTAGGGAGATGTGTGCCATTTGTGAAAAATTTACACGTAACCATCAAAAGAAAGAACTGGTTCAGGAAGAACTAACGAGGTATCCGTTTCAGATGGTGTCGATGGATTTGTTTGAGTATACAGGACAAGATTTTTTGTCAGTGATAGACGCATATTCGGGTTATATAATCGTGGAACATTTTCACCCCACTACTTTAATTTTTTGTCATATCTTTGTTAATACTTGCACCAAGACCATGAATGGTCTAATAGCTTAATGTTTTGGTGTAATTTATTTACCTGTACATGCTGATCAGTATCACTCTTACCGTTGGGCTAAACCGATCCATCAAAGTTCTGTTGGGGTGAATTTTACACCCCGCGAGTACCTAACCGAGTAAAAAAAAAGAGTCAAACCAGTTTCTATACTAAAAATGTAAGGATTGTTCAAAGTTGAGCTAAGTTTTGTTTTTTGCTTGTTTTATTAATAAATAATTTATGTTCATTGTATTTATTTCTTAAGAAAGGGAAATTTGTTTGTTAGTTACGCTAATTGAAATATCTTTTAAATTGAAGTCTTATTTTTTGCGTTTGTTTGGTTGTTGTGTTTTCCTACAGAGTGGATACTGGATTTATATTGGAACGAATTTCCGTCGTCCCTTGTCAATTTTGGTTTTGTAGCAAACCGGTTTCGTCGATGCGACATCTTCAATGCTTTATTTCGTTCTGATTTTTGTCTATCCGTTGTCATGTACTTATAGTCTGGACGCTGCATCAGGTAGTGTTAGTCTGCGTGTACATGGTCGTGTCCCACGACCGTACCCGAATTGGTACCTGCAATGAGGGTTGTTTCTGATGATCATTCACTTAGTTTTACATGTTAGGTCAGGTAATTAGTTTGTGTGTGTTAGGTCAGGTAATGTTAAATATGTGTGCACGGTTGATTTAGACGATCGTTAGTAATGTAGAAGTCGGTTATATTTGTCTTCTGATTCGTTTTGTGAGTCTGTTTGTTTATTGTTGGTCATTTTTTTATAGTACCTGCGGTGTTGTAGGCGGCGGCTTGATTCAAATTTGAAGTAATGCAAAAAACTGTCGTTATTCCCTTGTGGGATATTACTATTTATTTTATAGCTTTACTGTATTACAATTTGAAATATTACATTTAACAATTACAAGGCAAATAAAGCAAAAAGCTAAACCTTGTGTCCTTCGTCGATGATAAAATTGCAATGGCAGATTTAATTTGTCAGCGATGGTCGTGAACTGGTGTTGCCGGCCGTTGTGTGTGACCCAACGAGTAGTACCAAATAAATGTGCTACCAGATGGCTGCTTCTAGTTTGACAACATTCCACCTCCTGGCGGATCTTCTGTGGATTCGCAAACTTGTAAGGCGGCTAGCCTGCGAATAGGTCGACGAATAATTCCATGAGCTGTTTGGACATTTGCACTTCGGGATCTACCATCACTCCCTTGAAAAACTTGAGTAATCTTGCCTTTTTCCCACCGACTTCGTGGCGCTGAAGGATCGCATATGATTACCAGCGTTCCTGGCTGTAGCATTACGGCCTCATCTCTCCATTTTGGGCGACATAGCAGACGCGGTAGGTACTCCAAAGTCCACCTTTTCCAAGCACGATCTTTTAAATTTTGTGCGATCTTCCACTGTTTACGAAGGCATAGTCGTTCTTCCTCAGGGTGTGGTGTTTGTGTAGAATTTAGGCTGCCCACCAAAAAATGGTTAGGTGTGAGCGGCTCATCATCTTCTGATGAAATTGGAAAGTCTGTCAATGGTCGACTGTTGATGATGTTTTCGATTTCAATGATTACACTTCGCAATGTTTCGACCCTCGGCGCTTCTTCTTTTAATATTCTATGCAATCGTCTTTTGGTGCATTGTATCAAACGTTCCCAACATCCTCCACTTTCGGGATCCGCCGGACAGTTAAAAACCCATTCAATTTTTTGATTTGACATTTCACGACCAATAGCGTTGAAGTCAAACATCCTCTCAGCCTCTCTCATTTCCTTTTGTGCCACAACAAAGTTCGTACCAATATCGCTGCGAATACGGACTGGCACCCCTCGCCGATTCACAAAGTTACGTAGACATATAATAAACGCATCTGTAGATAAACTCGCCGACAACTCTAGATGCACCGCTCTTGTGGTCATACACGTGAACAAAGCTATCCACCGCTTTTCTCTTCGGCGCCCGATGGCTACATGAAAGGGGCCACAATAGTCGACGCCGCTGTACGTAAATGGTCGCACGTAGGGTGTTAGGCGATCCATTGGCAACTGACCCATCAATGGCACGGCTGGTTTCGCGCTGTTGTGTATACATACTGGGCAATCCTTTTTTACGAGCTTTAGAACTTTACGAATCGCTGGAATCCAATAGCGCTGGCGGATTTCATTAATTGTTAAATTTTCGTTTTGATGGTGTCGTTTTCGATGATGATCAGCTACTATTAATTCAGTGACGTAGTTATCTGGTGGCAGAATGATTGGACGGCGTGCAGAAATAGGCAGGCAATATGCGGCGTCTATTCTCCCTTATACCCTCAACAAACCCTCATCATCCAAATATGGCGTCAATGCGTATAAGCTATTATTTTTTGGCAAAACAACTTTATTTCGTAGTAATTCAATTTCTCGGCTATAAGCTTCATTTTGTACTATAGTACACAAGACATTTTCGGCATTAATTATTTCGTCAACTTGCAATTCTCCGTCAGTGCGATTTCTTCGTCGTCGGATGTTACTGATGAAACGCAATGACCAGGCTATTACTCTTACTAATTTAAGAAAGGAGGAAAATTTAGTATAGTTGATAAATCGCGCACCTGTCTGACAGATAAGTATATGTTGTTTCTTAACCTCTTCGGTGACACATTCATCGGATGTCAGTACGTTTTCTCGCGTCCAGTCTCCCTCGTCCTGGTATAAAAATGGTGGCCCTGTGAGCCAGCGTGTAGTAGGCAAAAATTCAGCAATAGGCGTCGCTCGTGTGGCATCGTCGGCCACGTTCAAGGCTGTGGGCACCCAACGCCACTGATTTGTAGTTGTAGTACTTAGAATTTCGGCAGCTCTGTGCGCAACAAATGGCTTGTATGAACGTGTGTGTGAACGTATCCACAAAATTACAGTCTTCGAGTCGCTCCAAATAATTGTGCTGTTGATTTTAATGTCTAAGCTATCCAAAATGATGGACTTGAGGCGGCATCCAAGAACGGCGGCTTGCAGTTCCAGCCGTGGAACTGTCATAACTTTAAGTGGTGCGCATACGCTTTTTGCAAAAACTAGCGCGACTGCTACTACGTCGTCAGTCTGCACTCTTATATACCCCACTGCTGCATAAGCGCTCGTGCTGGTGTCGACAAAGATATGTAATTGAATATTGCTGGCTTTCGGAGTTAAATTGAGTAACAATGCGCAATGGAAAACGACTTGACTGACTGAAAATTACGCCACCAGGTTTTCCATCGAATTTCCAAATGGGGTGGAAGCGGCTCATCCCACGCAACACCTTGTTTCCACAACGACTGTAATAATAACTTTGCAAGAAAAGTCACGTGTGCAAGAAATCCGAAAGGATCGTATATGGACATTACGAGTCCTAGCAACTCTCTTTTCGTCGGTGGTCGCTTACAGTTTAAGATATCTCGTGATATTTTAAAGAATTTGAAATGATATTCGAAGGCGTCTGTTTTCGTGTTCCAGAACATGCCTAGAATTTTCTCGACAGCTGCTTGGCTTTCTAAGTTAACAACTGATGACTTATTATCTTCATTTGTGCTTAATCGATTTTGTAGCGTTTCGCAGTTTGACACGAATCTTCTTAATTTAAATCCAGCTGCTGCATTTATTTCGATGGCTTCTTTTATTGTCTGTTCTGCATCTTCAGCATCGTTAAAACTGATTACTAGGTCATCTACGTAGGTTTTGTTAACCACGGCATCAAACCCTTTTGGCATTTGTGTGCTAAACCTGGCGGCATTAATGTTTTTAACGTATTCTGCACAACACGGTGAACAAGTTGCACCAAATATTAAAGAAGTCATGACATAAGTTTGCATTGGTTTACTAGAGTCGCCATCTCGCCACAAGAAGCGCTGCGAATCTTGGTCATCGGCTCTGATACACACTCGAGAGAACATTTCTTCAATGTCTGCGGCGACGCCAACGGCTCCTTGGCGGAATTTGAAAAGTATGGTTAATAATGATTGTGCTTTCTCAGGTCCTTTTAATAAGGCTTGGTTGAGTGACATTTTACCTGCCACCGCAGCTGCATCAAATACGATGCGCAGTTTTTTGGGCTTGTGAGCATTTACCACGCCAAAGTGTGGCAGGTACCATGTTGTTGGCTTTACAATTGTGGCTTCTTCCATCGGCAATTGCCTGGCGTATCCTTTACTAACGTACTTGTTGATTTCTGTAATATAGTTGTTTAGGCCCGATGCCTAAAATCTAAAAAAATGCGCCACCCTAATGTCACTTTTCATTTTATACAAAACCCCAACACCAAGCCGCCCACATGTATATACCTGTACGCATATTCATGTTTGTCAGCAAACATATACATGCATGTGGGTGTGCATGTGTCGGTTCACCTCCCCTTAAAACCGGAGGCTGAAATTTGGGGTTCAACGGTTGTCCGCGACTGGCCAACCGTCTACTTTTACAGCGAATAATTCGACCGGGGTGCTTTCGAGCCACGGCCGCATGGTCCATCTCACCGAGAAACGGATACAGCCTATACAGTCCACAACAACAACAAAAAATAACATCGAAGAGTTCAACATCCCAAATTTCATATTCAATTTTACTAACATTCAACTTGGGATTAATTCACTCAGCCACACACAGCCAAATAATCACTGCCGCAAGGAAGCTACCACAACAATAACACATACATACAACATACTCTGCCGATCACCACATCAAAGCACGTAAGTTGTATATTTCTTGCCACTTGTTTTTTGGTGTTGCTATTTTTTTTGTTAAACGAATTCGAATATTTATATTTAAAAAAGTGTCGCCCGCGAGTGTGCTCAAAACATAAGTGCGAAAAGTGAATTTGTTTAGTGAGTGCATTATTTAAAAGTTTTTCAATAATTAACATTGTAATTGCTGAGGTAACATAACCTCACTTTCACAGTAAATTCACGTAGCCTTTCGGTTGTTCGTTTCGTCTCAGTTTTCCACTTTTTTAGCGATAAACACGCACAGCAATTCAACCGAAGGCTAGTTAGTTTTATTAAATAAAGTCACTTAGTTTTTTTTAGTTAAATTTTCATTTATTCGCACAAATATCCACTTAAACATTCACTTATTCGCTCGTTTTGATACACCGCGCACTTCACTTGTGTTTGTTTTGTTTATTTTCGTTATTGCGGCAGCACACATATACACGTATACATATATATATATAAACATATCCCCGATAGCGTGTGGGTGGCGAGTTAATCACATAGTATAAATCTGAATTTATTGTCGAGTTTAAATAAATTATTCAGACGATACGGCCAAGTCTGTAATAAATAAATAAAATTTAATAAGATTTTAAAGACTCTGCGTTAATTTATTAAAAAAATTATTGAATTGGTTTGTCGGATTTTCCTGGGGTACATACGGCCTTTACCCTTTTTTAAGAATTATATTGTACGATTGAGCATTTCTCGTACCTCAAGCTATTTTTCGAGTTTTGTTTTGATTCTAATTCCTCAAAATCCAAAATATGGAAAGCTTTATTAGACTGGCTGATTCGATTGCTGAATTCGAATCTGACTATAATGAGATAGATGATTCCGCCCACACCAAGTTTACTCTTGGCCTTCAACAAGAGGACTTGAAGTCAATGTGGAGGAAAACGAGAACGGCCCAAGATGAGTTGTTAAACTCAAATAAGTTAGAAGCTTCTGACATAGTAGCAGTGAAATTAAAATTCAAGAAGGCATACGCCATATATTTACGCTGCATGTCAGACATGGCTACACGCCAAGCGACGTTCACAAAACCCGATTCCAAAACGGAAGAAAAGCCAGAATTTGAGCACAGTATCCGCCTGCCTCCATGTGATACTGAAGTTTTCAAGGGCGATTACTTGTCATGGCCAACATTTCGTGACATGTTCGCTGCCATTTATATCTTAAACAAACGCCTAACACCAGTTGAGAAATTGTTCCATCTCAACAACAAAACCCAAGGTGAGGCAAAAGATATTGTGAAAAAATGTCCGCTTACAAATGAGGGATTCGATATCGCGTGGAGAAACTTATGCGAGAGATACGAAAATAAACGTATACTTGTGAACTCGCAACTCCAAATTTTGTTCAACTTAAAAAAGGTAGAGAGTGAGTGTGGTAACGCAATTAAAACATTGCAACGCGAAATAAATAATTGCCTTTCGTCCTTGCGAAGTCATAAAATTGACACTTCCAACTGGGACGCAATTATTACATACTTATGCTCAACGAAATTGCCGGAAAGTACGCTAGGTCTATGGGAGCAATGCATAGACCATAAAGTGGAAATATCCAAGTGGGAGGATATGGACAAATTTTTGTCCAACCGCTTCCAGACACTTGAAACAGTGTCTGGGTTCATAGGGGCTTCTTCGAAAGCGCAGAAACCGCAGAGTATGCGACCTGCCAACGAAACTCCTGCAAAAAGACTTGGTGCATACCAAGCAAATGTCACAAAGTTATTGTGCACAAAATGCAAAGCAAATTCCCACAGATTGCGAAATTGTCCCCGTTTTCTGAAATTAACGCCGGTGGAGCGAATTAATTTCGTTAAATCGACTAAGGGCTGCCTAAACTGCCTATCCCCAGGACACACAGTGTCGAAGTGCAGCAGTTCGTACGACTGCAACAAATGCCACTCTCGACATCATACGCTCCTGCATGCGGAGTCTCTACAGACGCAATCAACCAACAGCCCGAATCAGTATAATGCTGATAATGCTGCCTCTACTTCTCAAGAGGCACAACAGAGACGGGAAGATTCAAACTCAAGCTCGGAGTCTTACCGAAATGTAAAATCCTGCCATGTACATTCAAGTGCAGGTGTGCTGCTAGGGACAGCTCGAGTCACCATTCATCATAATGGTACAGACTTCCCAGCAAGAGCACTTATCGATTCTGGCTCAGAATGCTCGTTCATGACAGAACGACTAAAACGCCGAATCAATTTACCAGCAAAAAGGATGCATGCCCAAGTTTCGGGTATCACTAATGCTGTGTCGGCTCAAGTCAAGGCGGCCTCCCACATTGAACTCCGTTCACCAGTGGACCCTTGCTTTAGCCTAAAAACTTCTGTGCTAATTCTAGACAAACTAACTGCGAATCTGCCATCATGCCATATCGACGCAACGACTATGCAGGCATTCCCAGACTTAGTCTTGGCAGATAAGAGATTCTACGTTAATGAAGAAGTAGATCTCATACTAGGCAGAGATATATATCCGCAAATAATACTGAGCGGACTAAAAAAGAATGTACTAAGTACACTTCTGGCTCAAGAAACGGTGTTCGGTTGGATAATAACCGGGCGTGTAGACGCACCCAATCCAACCAGAAATATAGTGTCGTGTTACAACTCTTTGTGGTGGCAGGGACCTTCTTGGTTACAAGAAGACAACTCACAATGGCCAGTACAAGAACACGAATACCATAATACCATACCTCCGTGGAGGAAAAGAGGGCGCAGGCCTGCGCAATACAACTTCTGCAGGCGAAGGAAAGTGGAATACTTATCCGAACTTCAAAAACGAGTGAAGTGGAAGCATCCGAAACAAAACATTAAGGAGGGAGATCTTGTTGTCATCAAAGAAGACAACTTGACTCCGAATGAATGGAGGCTCGGCCGAGTTACCCACGTACACCCCGGCGAAGATAACCGAGTGCGTGTAGTGGACCTCGTCACCGAAAAGGGGCAGATCAGAAGACCGTTGGTCAAACTGATTCTGCTCCCTATGGAAGGAATGGATGGCGAGAGGCCCGCTACCTCATCCTAACCATCCACTCCAACCAAGACCCTACCATCTCCCATATCCCAAACTTCCACCCTTCACCCGCTACCCTTAACGAGGACAACAGAAAGCCTAACGCAGAAGGTCGAGCCATTCTGCCAAAGAAGACCTAATTGCACTCGCGAACGAGGCCACAGAGAACCTAACGCAGTAAGGCGAACCTTTCTGCCACTGAAAATTAATCCATCTGCCACGACAAGTTGGCAGCCGATGGACCCACCCTCGTATACATACCCCAAAAAATACTAGTAAATAAACATATTTATAAAAATTACCAGTGTCACTCGCCCTGGAGGACACCTATCCAATCATACCGCACGACCCAATTTAACAATACCTGAAAAGACGAAAAAAAGGTATCGTTCTACACGGAGTTAAAATATATCTATTCTAAACAAGGTAGAATTGACAACTGAAATATTTTTTTGTAGGAGTTCTTACTTCAAAAAAGTATAAACCAACGAATTTACCTTTACTGGCCCACGTACAATATTTGGGCCCCATACAATTTTGTATTAAAAAGTTAAACCGCATTTGCAAATATCAAAATATTATTAATACAGAAATTCATAAACTATCTAATAAGCTCACTTTTGCCACCAAGTGCTACTCTGGAGTCTACCTCTTTAAAGACCTTGACCGCAACGAACAAGCAGATATATGTATATAGTAGGATAGCAACGATTTGGGTCACTGTTTACGACTATCATCAAATTCTAAAATGTTGGGAGGAGTACCAAAGTAACTTTTCGGTTCAAATGAAAATCGGCCTCCGGAGCATAAATACGATACATAATACGCGATCCCGTCTTCTTGGTACAGAAATTGTTTCATTCGCTTCCAAATATCTTGCAAACTACTCAAAAAATTGATCTCGTAATCGGATTATTATTTATGGGTACTGGGCGCGTCTATGGATACCTCTCTAGGCAATTTTTTGGACGTGTTTTAGCACTCGGTTGCAGTCGTAAACAATTACCACGATTTGGTATTTCACAAAATAAAAATAACGAACTGATAAAATGAAAAATTGTAAATCGAACGGGTTAAAATTGGTGTTCATTTGACGTTAAAACTCCTACAGCAAAGAGAGAACTGTCAAGTTCGCTATTACTTTGTTTAATGTACTTTGGTAAACTACAATTACTATTAGTGTATAAACATGCTAAATAGTTACATTGGTATGTCAGATCGGAGCCCAGTGTGGGAACACCCTCACGCAACCCGTATCATCACATTGGTGGTATGGTAGTGTTACACTATGTACCGGTTCGTTCTCGCCAACAACACCAAACGTGTCTATGCTAGCACTGCCAGACACTGACTGGGCCATTCCTTATGTGGTGACAAGCCAGAAATATCCACTTATTGAGAATTATCCGATGTACGTATATTTGGACGACACATACCAAATGGTGTCTAAGCGTGTCACTGACATTTTAACACAGTTCAACATTCCAACAAATTCTTATTTGTTTCCAGCGTACCAACAAACAGGGTATAGTTTTTGCCTTAAACGGCCTGATTTATCATACCCATACTTGAAGCCACGTACACTTAGTATGTCGTCAGCATTGACTTCTACTGGACTCATTCTAGATGAATCTGACAATTGCCCACCACAGTGTATTTGCCTTCGGGCAAAGTCCTATTCGCACTAGCATTACTGGGACCATTGGCGATAACTCCATTAGCGGTACATGTAGCTAATGCGGGTGAAGAAGAATTTACTACACCACTAGTTGAAGCGACCATTGTGTGAAAATTTCCAATTAAAATAATCCAAGCGAAAGCGGACTAATACGACTAGTTAAATGCGCTTAAAAAGAAAAAAAGAACAAAAAATCAATTGGAAGAACGTTGGTTAATAGTTATGATGTTTAGTACTTCGATGGTATAACTAATACCAAATGCAAGTGTGTCTCAAAAGCATGTGCCGGCCGCCACAGCATTTGAGACAAAATTTTTTCTAAGTAATTTGCGCTGCTACCGAAGCGATACCGTGTTTCGGGCAGCGCGAATAAAACTTACCCCAATCCTGCCAATATGCCCATGCGCCGTCCAGGCGATCCACCATATCTGCTCCAGATGCCCATGTGCTAATCTGAAAATAAAGAAAAATTAGGTTAGGCATAAAATTCTCAGCAATAATTACCAATTTACTTACCTATCCTACTGCTGGTGACCACGCGTGCCGAAAACAATTATAATAATGAATTGTGCCATTTTTCTCTGCTACGCTAGCAGAGAAAAAATTAACAATGATTTTTCTTTGTTTCGCACCTCTTCTTTACCTACCATTGTAAGTAAACGTAAATATGTATGTACGACATATTTTTCGGTCGCGAGCTCTGCTGACCACTCACTAGCAAAGCGTGAGTAAACATATGTATGTATGTGTGGTTCAATTTAACCGTCGCTCAATGCGAGCACCATACATATATGTAAATATGTTTGCTGATGATCACGCCGGCGCGCTAGTGATGCTACGGTTTTGGCGACGGGTACCAAAAAACCCGACATGCCGAAAAATCGGGACCGCTTACTGCGGGCGAAGGGGGGACGAAATCTACGTTCGTCCCACTCCTAGGCGACCGTGCCGAGGCCAAAAAAAATTAAAAAAGTCCAAGAAATAAAAAGTTTTTTTTCACTTCGAAAAAATTTTGTTTTCGGGTTGCTGAACTTTTTTATGATTTTGGGTTTGGTTTTTCGGAGGGGCAGGACCGTTTTGCCCACAAAACAACCATAACAAATCCGAAAACCGCTCTCGCCTCACACTCTCTACCCGGATCGGTACCGAATGTCAGTACCGACCAAAGCGGAAATGTCGCTGTGTGCGCAGCCCTAATGGGCACTAGTGAACTATATCAGAATAAATACATATATGTACATATGTAGGTACACAAAAAAAAACAAAACGCACTACAGGGTGATTCTCTACTTCCAATAAAATTTTCTTTGGATGCGTTCCAGTGGGACGGTGCCGTACGGCAACTTTTTGCAAAAATGTCTGCCAATCATTTAGTTGCCTTAGCCTGCGAGGCCTCATAAGTAAAGTAAAATCATAGACAAATTAGCCAAATTATAGCGCTCTCGCCACCCACGCTTACCAGCGCCGTTCGTATAACGGCGGAAGCATCGAACCTGGTTCGGACTCACTGCCGTTCCGACCAGTACATGGGGTATCGGACTCACTGCCGTTCCGACCCTTTCGAACGAGTTGTCATATAAACTCGAAAACTTAGACTGGCCATTCTGCCGTGCCAGCTAAAGCCTTTACCTGTCGAGAGCTTAGACTGGCCACTCAGCCGTGCCAGCTAAGTCCCAGCTCCGGGATTTACACCTGCGTAGACTGGCCACACTGAAAAAAAAAATTTTTTTTTTTTCTCTCTTCTTCTCGTGTATGGGTCTCCATATGTATGTACATACGTAAATAATACAACTTACTGGCAAGAAATGTACAACTTTTTATTTTTTCAAAGTTTCTTCCACCTAGCTCTAGGTACGAAGCGGTGGTACGGCCAAAACCTCAAACTTTGGGAGGTTACTCGAGGACAGACGGTGGTGACGGCGCCATCCGGCACTCACCATCCTAGCTCTAAGCCAGTAGTTTTGAGAGGACGTGGTCGGAAATCCTGGGGGCGGATTAAGATGTTGCGTATCGCAAGGGGGCCGGCATGTTTAGGCCCGATGCCTAAAATCTAAAAAAATGCGCCACCCTAATGTCACTTTTCATTTTATACAAAACCCCAACACCAAGCCGCCCACATGTATATACCTGTACGCATATTCATGTTTGTCAGCAAACATATACATGCATGTGGGTGTGCATGTGTCGGTTCACCTCCCCTTAAAACCGGAGGCTGAAATTTGGGGTTCAACGGTTGTCCGCGACTGGCCAACCGTCTACTTTTCCAGCGAGCGTTGACGAAACCACATCACGGCCACCCCAGGACTTTCACCGGCAACCAATATTTAAGGTAAAACCAACTTGTACAATTATAAATTTCATAACAAATATACGGCCACCTTATAACGAGAATTCTCGTTCTTTTATTTTCTTTTCTAACTAAATCACAATTCGACCGGGGTGCCTTCGAGCCACGGCTGCTACAGCTAAGCACCACAGCCGATTTGTTCAATAGTTATTTGCGAATTGGCTATTTTGTTTCATCTTGGATTCGATATTCAATAAGCGTTTTAGTGCCATACCATAGCTCGGCGGAAATTTTAAGTCATCATTTTTCCACAACAAGCCTATTTCATAGCGGTTACCGACATAATTTGTTCTCTCGGCTAAAATCTTTTTGGCTCTGCTGTCTTCGTCAGACTCTAGTGTGTCACTGTAGGATAGCTTCAGCACTAGTGTATCACCAGTGATATAATCTTCCACTAATTTGTGCAGCTCCTTCATTGTTGTCGGCTCTCTGACTACTATGATTCTGGCTTCTTCATTCTCAGAAATTTGTGATGGCCCATACGTCATCCAACCCAACCTGGTTTTGGCAGCAATGAGTTGACTGGGTCCATTGCAAACTGTTTCCTGCGTAATGCCTAAAAAGGGGTTGTCTAAGCCTAAAAGTAGCTCGGGCTTCGCATGTGTATAGCTTGGCATTGGGGACGACTTTAAATAATCAAATTTATTTTTATAAAAACTCTGTGATGGCAAATTTAAATTGCTTATAATACGCACATTCTTAATGGCATATGCACGACCCGTATCTGGGCCTCGAATCTCTAACGAGACTTTGCGTAACCTTTCAACAGTTTTATTTTGACCGTACCATTGTAGTGCAACATTCGGTGGTGCTTATGTTGGCAACCACTGATGCCACAGATGGCTTTTTGTCGACAAATCAATAAATTATGTCCCTTTGTGAGACATCCAAAACACAACTGATGCCGCTTGACTAATGCCCACCTCTCGTTGACGGCACGCGATGTAAATTCTCTGCACTCTTTTAGTTTGTGATCCTGATTGCATTGAACGCATTGCTGTTGACGACGACCGTTTTGGGTTTCGTTAGTGTGTAGCACACGGCGACTACCACCTACTGGTATTGCTGACGCGCGAGTGTTGCTTGACGTTTGGACAGCAGGGCGCGACGTGGGCATGACAGTACCTCTCTCAGCAACCCTTGGCATAAGAGCAACAACTCTGGCTAAGTCACTTAACCAGTTGGCGAAACATTCAATTGTTGGGTAGGTGGTAATTTCGGCGGCACGCTTACTCCACTCAAACTGCTTTGATGGAGGTAGCTTTGTAATCAAGGAATCTAACAGGGTAGGGTTAACGAGATGGTGGTCGCATCTGGCGGACTTAAAAAATGCAACTATGTTGCGTACCTTTGACGCAAAATCGAGAACCTGATCGAGGTGATTTTCTGAAATGTGCGGAAAGTTTTGCACCTTATGCTGCTGTGAGCGCACCAGCAACTCAGGGCGACCAAAATTAAATTCTAATTCGTTGATTACACTGGGTACATTGTCGGGGTATATGAGGAGTGGCGTTACTGTACGCCTTGCCTCGCCTCGCAATGCTTTCTGCAATCGTATCAAATTTTGCCTATTGTTGTAATTAAATTCGGCGGTTGTATCACGGTAACAGGCAATGAATAAGGGCCAATCCTCTGGGCAGCCTTCGAAATTAGGCAAAGGATAAAGTCTGGTGGCGACACTGTCCATAAAGGTTGGCGGCTGTCTAGGCTGATTTGTGGCTACTAATGTTTGTGGCGGCGGGGGTGTCTCTAGTGAATGGGGTGACTGGCGGTGATGAGCACCAACTTTTTGTCCGTTGATTGACTCATTTGATGTAGATGGGCATGGACCGATTTATACGTGATCCTTACTAATACGTTCTCGTAGCTGTTGTATATCAGAACGCTGAATATTTCTGTCGTTGCGCAGCTCGATAACCGAGTCACGTAGAGCTGTGATTGAGGCAACAAGTGTTGCAAAGTTGTCTCTTGATGCTGGTGGATTCAAATTAGAAACACCGGCTGTTTCTATTACAGTTGCATTCAGCTCTTATTCAGCTTCGGATTCTTCTCGAAGTTGGCTCATCTTATTGGAACGTGTTTGTACCATTAATACCGCATGGACCAAAGTAAAACAATTTTGTTGGGTAGATAAATATATTTTTGGGCAGGCTAATGTATGTGTTTAAATATTTTTCGCAAATGTATCAAATTTTATTCAAATGTTAGTAATATTTGCAAATGTATGGATATTTACGCAATATGTGAATGGTTTCACCAATTTTTAGTCATTTATTATAATTTTCAGCAAAGTGTAGATATTTGCGCAACGTGAATATTCGCGCCAATTTATGACTTTTGCGCGCCAAAATATCTTGCACGAAGATTGTGGCAAATTGTATAAAATGTACTTCGGTTATAGCTGCACTTTACTCAAACTACTATTGCAGCTTCGTAGATTTTATGTTACCTTACTTTATGAACTGAAGATTACAAGGCTCAAACCATGTGCAATGTAAAGTCCAATTGTGATATCTTTTTCTGGTTGATTGAAGATTATTAAATGGATTCGGCAAAACGGCAATACGGACGGCAAATATGAAATGGCTGACTTCGGAAAAACGGCAAATATTAATGGCTGACTTCGGCAAATATTGTAATTTGAGGACAAGTTTTAGAATGTTGTAGGCGGCGGCTTGATTCCAATTTGAAGTAATGCAAAAAACTGTCGATATTCCCTTGTGGGATATTACTATTTATTTTATAGCTTTACTGTATTACAATTTGAAATATAACATTTAACAATTACAAGGCAAATAAGGCAAACAGCTAAAACTTGTGTCCTTCGTCGATGATAACATTGCAATGGCAGATTTCTTTTGTCAGCGATGGTCGTGAACTGGTGTTGCCGGCCGTTGTGTGTGACCCAACGAGTAGTACCAAATAAATGTGCTACCAGATGGCTGCTTCTAGTTTGACAACATGCGGTGTTGTTTGGTTTGCTGTATATTAGTTTCAGGGGGTCAAATACTGCGTCAGAAATGGTGTTAGTTTGTTCGTTTATTACCCTCCCGTCAAATGTCAATATACAACTCCTGTAGAAAGTATGCGATTGACACCAGTGCAGTTGTTTTTTGGGCGGCATGTCCAGACGAAAATGCCAATTGCGGATTCTTTATTGACTCGAACCAATTTATATGCGAAAACTGTCCAAGAAAAAATTAAAGAAAAAAGGAAAAGCAAAAGTATTATTTTGACCGGAATGCAAAAGCACTACCCGTGTTAGAATTAGGTGATCTTGTGATCTTTGAGATAAATGGAAAGGAATGGAATTGTGGAACCAATGCCGGCAGTGTAAATGGTCGATCATACATTATTAAAGATAATTTTGACAATCATTTTAGACGTAACCGTCGGTTCATTGCCAAAACAAAGAAGCAGTAAAAGTAATGTTTGACCGTCTACCAACATTGTACCTACACCAAAAATTATTAATAAAGAAATACACTTGCAAATTAAATTCAATTATAACCTTAAAGAAGATTTTTTATTTTGCACCAATTACCTTAATTATTACAGTAGATATGTATGTAGATATGTTGTTGTCGTTGTTGTATTTTCTCAATTGCTGATTTATACTCATATTACCCATACTACCCAATTGAATACAGTTAAAAGTGCAAATATATTTCTATAATAAAACGTTATAAAAAGATGAAAACATAGTTTTAATAAAATTTTCTCTATAAAAAATTCTAGGAAAGACGCTTGTTAGTTAAGGGGGCTATAGTCTCAACGGCACATCCGATTGTTGTACTGGTATGCTGGAAATTTTCGTAGTTAACTTTGTTTCGTTCATAGAATTTTCCGATTTTAAAGTGGTTAAATCTGAAATTTTGTAAAAAATTTTCTTTTTTTTCAAAAGTTTTTCAACGTTTTTTATCATAGTGGCCCACCTACTGAAGATAGTGAAAGGAGGTAAAGGGCAGAATTGTTTATGGGAATAATTATAATATATAATTCAACAGCTTAAAACGAAAAAATTAAACCTACAAATTTTTCCGATTTTAAAGTGGTTAAATCTGAAATTTTGTAAAAATTTTCTCTTTTTTCCAAAAATTTTTCAACGTTTTTTATCATATTGGCCCACATACTGAAGATACTGAAAGGAGGTAAAGGCCAGAATTGTTTATGGGAATAATTATAATATAGTTATAATTCAACAGCTTAAAACGAAAAAATTTTACCTACAAATTTTTGCCCTACCTATGTATATGAAGTAGTGTTCTGCAAAAATGGTAATTTTTATATTTTCGCCGATATCTCGGAAACTAGATCTGCCAGAGAAAAATGGAATTCGTATTCGGAATTAGGAGAAAATTTCCCTTTAGGAGAGGCCTATTTTATTCTTGGAGATATATTTGATAAACATTTGTTGAGTAGTGTAGTTAAACAAACGCAGCCACGTGAGCAAGTCGTTTCAGTCCAAATTTTTTTTTTTGGACTCCAAAACCATATGTATCTAGCTGCTAGATTCTAGCAATGTTGTTATAACGAAATTAAGCACACACACACACAGTCACAGTTATCAAACCTCAAAGACATACAATAGCATAGGTATTAGGAAAGAAAGATATACTGTGCTAGCTAGAGTATACGAAGCAAACAAAACACTTTACCTATACTACAGACAGGGCCGTGCGCAGGAATTGGCCTTGGGGGGACTTTTAATTTAGATTTGCATTCGCATACATTTTTCACTAAGATAAACATATTTGCTGAAACAGATACCTAGACCCATACACATAAATTTAAATGTTCTTTAACTTTTCTGAAACTGCATACTCTGATACCTAAAACTATACCCAAGAAAATTTTTTTGGTTGTACACATTTTTCTGTATTTGATAGAGATTTGGTGATATGATGGCATATCCCAGCTAACTAAAAGTGCAAAAGAAGACTCCTTTCGGAGCCCAAATGGAAAGAAAAATCGCTCTACGCGGGCACTCCAACGGAGTCATAAAAAAGAGTCCGATTTCGATGAATTTGAAGCGTTTTTTGACTATTTTTAAATGAACTGCAGAGCCTTTTATTGGTGCTTTTCTGAACCTTTTTTGGAGCCTTTTATACCTCCATTCTGAGGGTTTTTAGAGCCTTTTCAAACGCCTTTCGGAGCCCTTTAATTAGTGATTTTCTTTTATTCATCCATTCAGAGGGTTTTTGGACTCTTTTCGGAGCCTTTTATTGGTGTTTTTCTGAAGCTTATTTGGGGTCGTTTTTTATTTCTTTTGGGTCATAATTTCTTTGCCCAATTTTTCATATCTAACTATTCTGCCGTCACCAATTCTGACTTTCTAAATTATCCCTATGAGCTACATGGGAACAATTTAATTATTTGTCCAACTATATGCGCCAATGATGCTCTTATTTATCTGAAAACCTTGAAGGAATCTTTTAAATGCGGTCCTGATAGGATTCCTACATGCTTCTTGAAGAAGTGTGCTAACAATCTTTACCAATTCATAAACTGGATCAGTTGGGCTTCCAGCCGTGTCTCAATCGCTAGATCTCTTCTTACCTTAGCGACAGAGCACAAAAATTGTGAATCCGATGTTATTTATGTCTCCTCAGGAGTTCTCAAGGAAGCCATCTTGGCCCGATTCTGTTCTTGTTGTTTATAAATGATATTTCTACAGTAATATAATTTTCGAAAATTTTAATGCTCTTTAGCTGAGCAGTTTTAGATCTCGACGATTAACAAACTAAAGCCAGACTATTGATAAACGTCCATGAAAAATTTGATCTTTATCTTCTGTTAGGTAAAATAAAAAAAAACCTCAGAAAATGTTTGAAACAATTCAAATAATTGAACCGTGTCGCTCATCTGCACTCCAACGTTCATTTTCTCACAATTCTCTTTACGCCTACAACAAAAAGGGTCAGAAAACACTCGAAATCTTTCATATAATTGAGCCTTGCAGTTTATTCGCTCTGTTAATTGAAACTGCTCACTGTTTTCATCAGTAAAATTAAAAAAAAAATGTCCATACGCTACACAACTTTGTAATTTCGGAAAGCTCCAAGTGCAATTCAAAGTGCCGGACTTATGTATTGGCCAACCTTATTCCTTGCAACTTTCACCAATTTCTTCTGCTGTAAAATTATTTTAACTAATTTTGTCAAAAATTATTAGTCAAGATTCAATACAAGATTTATAAACTGTATTTTGAAAATTTTTGCAAAATCATTGCAACTTAGATTTGGCCATGGGGGGTTTTAACCCCCAAACCCCCCCCCCCGTGTGCACGGGCCTGACTACAGATGATGTGAGCTTACCAAAGTCGGAGCGCTCCGAAAAAGCATCCAAAAAGAGTCCGCAGTTGGGACCTTTTCGGAGTGTTATTTAGTAAACATCGAAAAAAAACACTCTTTTTTGAAGATTTACGGAGCGTTGAGAGAAGAAATTAATATTATAGAGCGAATGGACTGCAAGGCTCAATTATATGAGCGATTTCGATCATTTTCTGACTTTTTTGTTGTTGTATGTACACAGTAAAAAATGATAGTTTATTTTTAATTCCAGAAGGTATAAAATTAATACATTTGTCACAGAACGCCCATAACCCGAAGAGCATAAAATATCATCTCACTAGTTACTGATCAAATGTCTCATCTCTAACACATGTCATCTCTAACTATCGTTTCTTTATTTTCTCATTATCTTGCATTTCTCGTTTGTCATAATATTCTTGTATTTACTTTGAAGTGTACTTATATATATAAACATATGTACAATTAGCCGTTATTTGAAATGTACTAAAACTGAATTCCATGTAACTTTATACATATATTTCTATTGCTGTGGTTTGGTTCTGCTCTGCAATTTACTTGCATATCAATCGTTGGATAGCAGACGGACAAACAACAGCAAAATAAACCGATCGACAATTCCGTTTATATATACATAAATTTCTAAGTTTTATTTGCCAGTTATTGTATGTTAGTCGGTTTTCAGATCGCGTTAAATTTGCTACCTATAATCCAACGACCACATCTTTATTTTGTTGTTAATCTTTATTTGGTGTTGATATAATTGTCGTTTGAGTTTAATACGCCATCTTTATTTGCCGTGTCGCAATAAATTTAATACTCGTTACGCTAATAATTTAAGTAATTTGCGTGGTTTAAAACTCTGCCACGTACATATATACGAGTACACATATAATTGCCGTGTTCAACAAGAACAATCCTGCCGTTTGCTGCGACATTTGCTGCAACTTTAAATTAAAACAACATTATATGGGAAGTATCTATTGTGTGAAAATATCAATTCGAGTTTCTCACACAATTTATTTGCAGTTTATTACATTTGGTGGAAAATCTCTTTGCCGCCCGAGTACATCCACAAATGTTAAGCCGTACTCCACCACGAAGGAGTCCCCGCCTAAATAGTGATTTGCCAACAACCAGCCATAGTAGTATGGAGAACAACTTAATTGCCCTAGAGTCAAACTCTGCCGAATCATTAGACATAATTAGCCAACCAGGCGTGGACAACGTTACCGCCGTAACAGTATCCACATCTGACGTCGACAGTGGAGTTATTGCCAGCTCTGCCACGGGTGCTAATGCCAACGGAGCATCTAGTGTTACGACAGCCGGCATGCCAACTCATTCAACCTACGACTTTAATGCCATGGAGCAACGGCTAGCTATGTTGGAAAGCCATTTACGAGCCACGCAAGTGCAGTTAAGAGAGCGTGACCTCCAAAACGAAACCCTACGTACCGAGATGTTCCGAAGCGGCAGTTCTGCCATCACATACGCCAGCAGCGCAGTAGCGGTATCACAGCCAGTGCCACCGCAGTCAACGTCAGCGCTACCTCTGTCAACTTCAGCGCTGCAGCTTCCAACGTCTGTACTGCCGCAGTCAACTTCAGCGCCTCCGTCAGTCGCGCAGTGTATTACAAGTCAACTGTACCCTGGGGTCCGTTATGAAGTCAGCTCACAGCCAACAATGCAACGTCAATTATATTCCGAGCCTAGTTATGGAATTTACTCACAGCCGAGGGTTTTTCGTACAGTATCTTCAGCCAACAGTCTGTACACGCCATTTACCATTAATGATGGATTCCCATCACATTCGCCAAACTTATCGATGCCGCCGCCTTTTGCTAGTGCCCATGCATTCCCGATGCAAACCGCAAACATGCCACGTAAATTATTGGATTTGCCGGAGTTTAGTGGCCGGCCAGAAGAATGGCCTGTTTTTCATACAGCCTTTGTAGAATCGACAGCAACGTATAGTTATTCTAATTTCGACAATAACCAGAGGCTACAAAAGTGCTTGAAGGGTGACGCTCGCGAGATGGTAAAGTCACGTCTCATTCATCCCAACAACGTAAGCTCCATAATAGACCAACTCATGCGAAGATTCGGTCGCCAAGAGCAGCTCATCCGAAGCCAGCTGCAACTTGTGAAGGAAATCATGCCGATATCTGAGGCCGCCTTGGGTAAGATCGTACCCTTTGCAACAAAGGTTAAAAATATATGCGCATTTTTGCAATCTGCCAACGCCGATCATCATCTAGCTAACCCAATGTTACTTGACGACTTAATCTCAAAGCTGCCAATGAGTAAGCTCATTGAATGGGGCCGGTATGCAGTCACCGTGCAGCCGCGAGCTACAACAGTGCACTTTAGTGACTGGTTATCATCACTCGCCGATGTTATTTGTTCAATACAAGACGAAAGTCAGGTTGCCGTACGAGACGCCAAACGTCGAGTTCTACTACATATGGATGAAAAACCGAAACAACAACGAAAATGCCCAATTTGCCAGGGTCAGCACAAGCCGTATGAATGCAAACGTCTTCTCGAAGCATCAGTAGCCAACAGGTGGGCCGAAATAAAATCTCAACGTCTATGTTTCGGCTGCCTTAATGCAGGCCACTCCTCACGTGACTGTAGACAACGAAAGGTTTGTGGCATCGATGGATGCACTCGAATACACAACAGATTACTACATGAGAACCAGAAGGTGCACGCGCCAGTGCAGTCATCATCGTCGACAACGAACGCCTCTCGTGCCAAATCAACGCTGCCGTTGCCACCAAAACAAGTGCCGCCGGCACAGGTAAATCACAGTCAGCCAACAGATTCAGGAGCTTCAGTGCTTAGCTGCGCCGCAGAGGCCAAGGAAGGTAGGCTACTATTTCGTATTCTCCCGGTCACCGTATACGGCAAGCAACGACACGTTAATACATATGCCTTATTAGACGAGGGCTCGTCTATCACCATGCTTGACAGCACGTTAGCTGAAGAGCTGGATCTACGTGGACAACCGCATCACCTAAACGTCCAGTGGTTTGGTGGACATGCCGTACAAGAGCCAGCTAAATTGGTCGACATTTGCATCAGTGGTGCAGGTATGTCGAAAAGGCATAAAATGAAACAAGTGTACGTTGTGAGAAATCTTCAGTTGCCATCACAAAGCCTCAGCCGTTCCGACTTATTATGTGACGATAAGCAAATCCGTCAGTTGCCAGTCCAGCCTCAAAGCAATGTGGCCTTTACAATAAGAGAGATACTTTTTTAAAATTAAAACCATTGACCCCTTTGGTCCACCACATGGCGATCCTGCCAGGATTATCTCTCACATTTATTCCGGCTGTCTCCCCGATAGCCTATTTGATCGGCCGAATCTCTCCGGCCTTTACAATAAGAGAGATACTTTTTTAAAATTAAAACCATTGACCCCTTTGGTCCACCACATGGCCAATACGGAACTGGGGTGGGTAGTGTTTGGGCCATCAAGCAACACTATGCCCACACCAGATACATGCCTTTTAATGAACATCAACCCTGATGAAGCTCTTCACAACATGGTTGCCCAATTCTTCGAAACTGAGAGTTTTGGTGTGAGAGCAGCAAAGAGTGTCCAAAGCGAAGCAGACGTCCGTGCAAGGACCATTTTGGAGACGACAACTCGTCGCGTCGGTCCCAGGTTTGAAACGGGGCTATTATGGAAAGAAGACAACGTAAGTCTACCAGACAGCTACGATATGGCACTGAAGAGATTGATGAGCGTAGAAAGGCGGATGAACCGCGATGACAACCTTGCCGCCGTATATAAGCAAATGATATCGTCTTACGTCGAAAAGGGTTACGCTCGTAAACTTGCGGATTTGGATGCCACCCTAAGAACGCCTCGCACCTGGTACTTGCCTCACTTTCCAGTGACGAACCCGAACAAGCCAAACAAACTCCGAATTGTGTTTGACGCTGCCGCCGAGGTCAGAGGAGTTTCATTGAATCGCCATCTGCTTAAAGGCCCGCATGAGTATCGACCATTGCCGTCAATCCTGTTTCACTTCCGTGAAGGAGCAGTGGGAGTATGCGGAGACATCAAAGAGATGTTTCATCAAGTACTTATACGCCCGGAAGACCGACAAGCCCAGCGGTTCCTATGGAGGGATGGTGACTCCGACCGACAACCCGATACGTACGAAATGTGCGGAATGACATTTGGAGCCGCATGTTCGCCTTGCGTAGCGCATCACATTAAAACTCGAAATGCTCTCGAACATAGCAACGACAATCCCTGCACTGCCCGTGCAATAAAGGCCATAATGGATTATCACTACGTCGACGACCTAGTCGATAGCTTCGACACGCCAGAGGAAGCTATAGAGGTTGCAAGTCAGGTAAAGTCTATACATCTGGATGCGGGGTTCGAGCTTCGTAACTTCACGTCCAGCTCATCGAAAGTTATCGCCGCGTTGGGCGGCGCCGATGTCACAAAAACTCTCGGTAAAAAGGAAGGTTTAACATTCGAAAAGGTGCTGGGTCTGTATTGGCAACCAAATACAGATTGCTTTAACTTCAGCCTGAAGTTCCACAACGTTAGTGATGCCGTACTTGAAGGTAAGAGACGCCCGACCAAGAGGGAGCTCCTAAGTGTGGTCATGTCAGTGTTCGACCCACTGGGATTTATAGCGCATTTTGTAATCGGCGCCAAGCTTCTCATGCGTGAGGCGTGGCGACAAGAAGCCAGCTGCGACGAGCCGTTACCCGACTACGTTGCCGAGATGTGGGAAAGATGGCGTAATCAATTGCCATCAGTTACCAACTACGCCATTCCGCGCTACTATTTCCATAGTGGTAAGCCAAAAGAACTTCAATTACATATTTTCGCGGACGCCAGCGAAAATGTATTTGCCGCTGTTGCCTACTGGCGGTATACAAACGTCCGTGGAGAAGTTGATGTCACTTTCGTCTGCGCCAAGTCGAAGTGCGCACCGCTTAAGCCTTTAACCGTGCCTCGGTTAGAACTCCAAGCCGCTGTTCTGGGAACACGTCTAATGCAAACTGTCAGCGAGGAGCATAATCTATCCATCAACGAGTGCGTCCTCTGGAGTGACTCGAAAACCGTCGTGAGTTGGATACGAAGCAAGCATCGTAGGTACAAGCCCTTTGTGCAACACAGAATAGCCGAAATTCTAGCCACTACCAAAGTAAGCAATTGGAAATGGATCCCTACCACCGAAAATGTCGCTGACGAAGCAACACGCAGCAACAACAAAGTAGCGTTTGCACCAACAAGCCGATGGGTTACCGGTCCAGCATTTTTACACCAGCCACAAGATACATGGCCATCCGAAGACGTTATTGCCGAAGAAGCGAATGAGCCAGATGAAGAAATACGACCTCAATACGCCTTGAATATAGTAAGTCATAACTTAATTGAATTTAATCGCTTCTCGTCTCTTCACAGGTTGGTCAGAACCACAGCCTGGGTCATTTTGTTTACGAATTTATGTCGCCACCGCATTGAGATAGTAAAACCCTATGGTTTGACCGCCAGTGACCTCGAAGTAGCAACACGTCTCCTGTGCCGAATCGCACAAGCTGAAGCCTTTGGTACAGAGATCCAGCAAATCCTCACCGAGCACGACGTATCTCAACGCAGTTCATTAGTTCAACTATCGCCATATCTCGATGAAGAAGGTGTCCTACGTGTACATGGACGCATCGATGCTGCAAGCTGGCTCCCGATAGACGCAAGACACCCGGTCATACTACCACCAACACACACCCTCTCGAGCCTAATAGTCGCACACCATCACGTACTTATGGGGCATCAATATACCGAAGCCACAATTTGCTCGGTTCGACGTACTTATTGGATTCCTCGTATACGAACACTTCTACGACGTGTGATAGCCAACTGCCAAGTTTGCCGCCTTAATAAAACAGTCCCGATACCGCCACTTATGGGACCTCTACCCATCGACAGAGTCACGCCCTACGTAAGACCGTTCGCATACACTGGATTGGACTACTTTGGCCCGTTGAATGTGACAGTAAGAAGAAGCACGGAGAAAAGGTGGGTGGCGCTCTTTACATGCCTCACTATACGCGCCGTTCATCTCGAAATAGCGCACGACCTCAGTACAGACTCGTGCATCCTAGCCATCCGGAATTTCATAAACCGTCGTGGTGTGCCTATAAGATTGAGATCCGATAACGGCAAGAACTTTGTGGGAGTCAACAATGAAGCGAAGCGATTTGACGAAGTTTTCGACTGCGAGCGTATCCAATCCGAATTGTCTAACAAGGGTATCGAGTGGATATTCAACTCGCCGTTTAATCCAGCCGAAGGTGGGGCATGGGAGCGCATGGTCCAGTGCGTCAAGCGAGTCTTACGCCAAACGCTCAAAGAAGTCGCCCCCAAGGAGCATACGCTTAATTGTTTCCTAATTGAAGCGGAGAACGTGGTAAACTCCCGTCCACTTACCCATTTGCCCATCGATGTTAATCAAGAGCAGCCGTTAACGCCAAATGATTTTCTGCTTGGATCATATAACACTGCCAACACGCCCGGAAAAGAAGATGCTATGAACAATACATTTGCCATACGCCAGCAGTGGCGATTAGCTCGCCAGATGAGAGACCACTTTTGGAAAAGGTGGATAATGGAGTACCTTCCCACACTTACGCGCCGCGCAAAATGGTGCCAACGAACACTGCCAATGAAAAAGGGTGACCTAGTGTTCATATGTGATCCCAACGTGCCGCGAAGAGAATGGTGTCGAGGTGTTGTAGAAGAGTTATATCCAGGTCACGATGGTGAGATTCGACAAGCCGATGTCAAAACCACTACAGGAGTCAAGCGGCGGGCAGTGTCTAAACTGGCCGTTCTGGATGTTATTGTTGGTGAATCGAGTTGATTCACGGGGGTGGGGATGTCACAGAACGCCCATAACCCGAAGAGCATAAAATATCATCTCACTAGTTACTGATCAAATGTCTCATCTCTAACACATGTCATCTCTAACTATCGTTTCTTTATTTTCTCATTATCTTGCATTTCTCGTTTGTCATAATATTCTTGTATTTACTTTGAAGTGTACTTATATATATAAACATATGTACAATTAGCCGTTATTTGAAATGTACTAAAACTGAATTCCATGTAACTTTATACATATATTTCTATTGCTGTGGTTTGGTTCTGCTCTGCAATTTACTTGCATATCAATCGTTGGATAGCAGACGGACAAACAACAGCAAAATAAACCGATCGACAATTCCGTTTATATATACATAAATTTCTAAGTTTTATTTGCCAGTTATTGTATGTTAGTCGGTTTTCAGATCGCGTTAAATTTGCTACCTATAATCCAACGACCACAACATTTTTGGAGTTAAATTCAAATTTTAATACCAGAAAAGGTTGTTTTAAAACTATAAAGTATTTTCTAAGTTGTATTAAATCCAAGATAGTTTAAAAACAAAACTTTTTTACTTTTTCTCAATACCAAATAGTAGTTTTTGGTTTTAAATTAAAGCTAAGAAAAGTTTTAAAGCTCTCTCTCTAATCTTTTAAGAATATTTTGTTTCATATTAAAACCAAAAAGGTGTTAAAAATTTCTCTCATCAGATTCTTCAGTATTATTGGTGTTAAATTGAAACCCAAAAAGTATTAAAACGTTCTCTCCTTTTCCGTTATACTCAATGTACTCTAAACTGTCGTATGTTTGGTTTTAATTTAAAACCATAAAGATATTACAAATCTCTCTCATCCTAAACTTTAGTATTATTGGTGTTAAATTGAAACCCAAAAAGTATTAAAACGTTCTCTCCTTTCTCGTTATACTCAATGTACTCTAAACTGTCGTATGTTTGGTTTTAAATTAAAACCATAAAGATATTACAAATCTCTCTCATCCTAAACTTCAGTATTATTATTGGTGTTAAATTGAAACCCAAAAATATTCAGTACCACAGCTTTTATTTTCGAGAAGCGTCACAATGTTTCTAAAAATTAAACATCACGCAGAGGTGCGTTTTATTAAAATAACTAACTTTGAAAGTGAAGATTTCTCGGCGGAAGAAACAATTCTATCAAGTAAGTTTGTATTGCTCTTAAATACACAATGTTGGTAGAAGTAAATAATGTTTATTTTTAGTTTTCAATCAATGCAACATAAATACAAATAGCCCCATATCGTTCAGAGACCGCGACGGGGCTGAAATATATTTGAGTAATTTCAGGGAATAGCAAATTTGGAGGAATTGTAAGTATGCAATAGTCTTAGAAGCTAACCGATCTTCATTAAATTTGAAAAATAATTTCAGGATTTGTTCTACAATCCAGATAATAATTCTAAACTTAAAAATATCAACACAAAATTAACAAAGCTCGGCAGTGGTGGTAGCAAATAACCCAAAATATCTGAGGCCGAAAAAGAAAGCAACGATGGCACGATTATTTCTGACGAGGATCTTAATTTTTTTCAAACCTGAATGGTTCCAGACCAGTTGGAATTAGTTAAGCAGAAATTGCGGGATACTTTGAAATCTAGGCAAAGGTTTATTTCGACTGACTCCAATATTCTGCAGCATTTTCCAATATTTTTATATGATTCGTCATTGGTAATGTATGTACTTAAAAAAGATGTAATGTGGACTTAAAAAAAATGTTTAATACTAATAAAGTATTAAATATAATTCAATTTTGGGATCAATTTAATACCATTTTAGTATTGAAAAAGCATATAAGAGTTTATTTTCAATACCATTAAAGTATTGAATATAGTTTAACTTTGCATTAGTTCTAACACTTTTCTGGTATTGAAAGAGTACTTAGGGGTTTACTTTTAATACCATAAAAGCATTGAATACAGTTTAATTTTGGATTGGTTTTAATACTTTTCTGGTATTGAAAGACTGCATAGGGGTTTACTTTTAATAATTTTCTGGTATTGAAATAGTATTTGAGGTCTTACTTTTAAAACTAAAACTGTACTATATCTAACCCAATGCACGGTTTAATTTAACTCTATAAAAGCATAGTTTTAAAACCCTGAAAAGTATTGAATTCAGTCCCATTATTTTTTGTTGCTCAGAGAAAATTTATTTTCTAAGAGAGCGAATATTTTTAAAAGAGAGAGGAACTCTTTGCTCAAGCCAAACTGGTTTTAATTTAATACTTTCTGGCATTGTTATATATAAACACCAAATTGGTATTAAAAGTAATAATTTATTTTTACTGTGTAGGCGTAAAGAGAACTGCTCTCCAACGTTCAGTTATGTGAGACTATTTAGTTTACCTAACTACCTAAAGTAAATGTTTGTTTTAAATGAAATTTGTTAAAAAGATGACATAAACAAGTAGGGAAGTCTAAGTTTAGGTGTAACCGAACATTAAATACCTAGTACTGATCTGATTTAGTATCCCAATTTACTCAGGTCTATTTTAAAAACTGAAAAGTTGTTATATAGGCAACTGATTGTTTTCGATTAAAACCACTTCTGTTGTGAGTGGTAAGTTAAATTATCACTAAATACCAAAATACAAATAGCTTTCCCCATGTCCATGGAAGGTATGAAAATAAAAAAAATTAATAAGAAAAACGGCAATAGTGCTTTAACTACTTGCCCGTAAATCTTGCTTGTTTGTTATTCGATTTGCGTACTTTTTACAGTTTAGTTTGGCTTAAAAAGCTTATTAGTTGTGCAAAATCTTATTTATATAACTTATATAATTATGGCAATGTCGCGATTTTAATTTTACAAAGAAATTTTTCAGAACTGGGTTCAAAAAGTGGGCGTGTTCGTTAACCAATTTTGTTTATTTTTACAGCAAAGAAAGCTTTATATGTTGAATATTTTCTTCAAATGTTTCAATAAATCAAGTTTTACCGGAGTTATGGCATGAAAAGTTTTGTGTAATAATCCACGCCAATTTAAGAAAATTTTTGTGCTTTCGACATTCTTTTCCCACCAACACTTTAGAGGTCAAATACAAATGATATACAGCTAGTTTAAGCAAAATTATTGCATTTATGATTTATAATATTTCCAAATTTGACTTAATAAGTAGGCGGTGCCACGCCCCTTTTAAAAAATTCTTTCAAAAATGTATTTACGCACCAAACTTTAATCCCTATAGGTATATTATGTACTGAGTAATAATTTTTTTTGTATTTTCGCAAATATTATATACTAGCAGGGTAACCGGCGTTGCTCGGGATGTAAGTAATTAATAAATTTCTGCTACCCCCAATTGAGAAGACAATTTATAGGGTGAGAAGGTTCAGAACAATATTTATTCTGCCGCATTATATCCCGTTTATGTCTACGGCAACGAACTGAAGTAAAGGCGTTTTTTAATAGTCTAACTTTTACATTTTGTCATCTCCCCTCAATTTAACTCTTTAGCTGTGCCTCTAAACATTCCCCAAGTCATCGCCAGTAATTTTTCAAAAAACATTTAAATATACAGACAGAACTTTTCTAGAGTTTTATTATTGTATACATAGATAAACCGCAGTATCGAAAAGCTAAAATGAAAACTGTGGTCATGCCACTTCGTTTGACACCCATTTTGAACGCATATATCAAAGTTTTATGAAAACAACATTTTGCCCGATAACTCATTTACCGATGAACATTTCGAAAGGTTAAAACGAAAGCTGTGGCTGCACACTCAGAGTTATAGGGCAAGTATACTCAGAATTATATGGGAAAAAAAATATCAAAAAGTAATGGTCCCTAGAAGCGTCCGAACCCCCACAATTTAAAAAAAAAATAGTCAATACTTCCTTCCAGACTATTACCTGTCTGCGGACCAAATTTAATCAAAATCCGTCTTGCCATTATTACGTTATTGAGCAACAGAAGCAAACGTCTGGACATCCAAACATCGCTACATTCATATTTACATACGAGTATACAGCCCAATTCTAAACGAAAAATCCGCACGTATTTTTCCGCATCTCCCTATTCCCTTATTCTGAATATAAAATGCGTACGTATTTGTTCGCTTCTCGCTCTTCGCCTAATCTAAACGATGTTCGAAAAAGCGGAAAGCGGTTTGGCGAGTAAAGTAGGTGTCATAAATGAAAAGAAGGGGGAGAATACACAACAGTTTTTCGGGAGATATTTCATCAGCCAATACCGTTTTTGCCTATTTTTGAGGTTATATAAATACGACAGATTTTTTTTTTTAAAGCAAATATTGCATCTTAAAGAAGAAGTCTTCCTCTTACGAATGGCGTTGAGTTTGCTCAAATATCTTTTTTTTTCGCTAAGATAGAGCATTGAAAACCTTCAGGAAAGTATGGTCTGGTTTATGGTAAAAAATTTTGGTCTCATTTTGTCGGCCTGTGTAATTAAAAACGACTTATTCACATTAATATGGTATTGTTTTTGGATTTGTAGGGCGAAAAGTATAAATAATCTGCAAATTGACACTTGGATAAGCTTTATACAAAGGCATCTGGAAAACTCTGCGTCTTCCTTAAAGGATCTTGGCAGAATGAGGAGGAGGTAAATTCGGCCGAACCACCAAAAGAATGTATGTATTGTGGAATCGACAAAGGCACCATCTTATTTATAACACATGTTTTATCAAGATGGACTTCTTTAGTGATAGCGCAAACGTTAGGCTTTTTGTGTGTATGCTGTTAAAATTTCCAACAAATATTTGTATGCGGCTTTATTTATCCAATAGTTTTAAATACATTTGAAAAACAATTGAATAAATAAAATTCACTAAAAAGAGTTTGGTTAGCTCTTACAACGATTCCGGCAATGTATTATCACGCAACCTTCTTGTTTTAAACCTCTGTTACAATCAGTGTGCTACAGAATCTTTCGTTTATTATGCATTTTTATTATCAACTAGCTGACCCGACAGACGTTGTTCTGCCAAGGTACTCCCTTATGTATAGTTCTTTAAAGATTGTTCATACTTTTCTAGCAGGGAACTGATAAGTTATAATTTTCCAGTACCATGGTGTACTGATAAGGTGAGAGCAACTTGAATTGCCATGTATTTTGTTAGTGTATTTTAGAATTTCGCTTGTCAAACTTACAACGGCGCACAACAACAATATTTGCCAATGTTGCCACACTTATCACGAAACACGAAGATTTTCTCTCTAGGTTGACAATCGAAATTCAGCTTCAAATAAAAAAAGTAAAAATCAGCTGATTTCTTGAGGTCACCTTCTTAGGAGACCATGTCCCGTACCTTACACCTTGAGACCTGCTGAAAATAACAAACATTTTAATTAATTTTTCTTATATTCTTTGTTTATTCCCAAATTCACAATTTAAAAATAGAAGTTTCACACTTTAAAATAGTAGTTTCATTTTTGGTAAATTAGCGGTATCCACCTCTATGCTCTGATTTTTTATCAGCTTTGGTGGACATAATTTATTTATTCTTAGTTTCGGGATGTCGCCCGCGAAGAGGAAACTCTCATGAGTACAGCTACACCGGAATAGCTATATGCACCTATGCAACCTCACAGTTGCACCTACGTACTAAAGATCTCTCCACTAACACCACTCTCCCCGCAACTACCAAACAGGTGTTTTCTCATGGGGCTGGTTAGCTCATTAACTCCATAGAGCTGTTTTCACAGAGGCCGGTTAACGATAACCGGAATTTAACTGTTGTAGCTGGTCAATTAACCCTTGAAGTGAATTTTTTTGAGTTACCATGCAATTGTATCTTAAAAAAAGTACAACTTAAAAAAAAAAGATATATGTCTAAGTTCCCAACAGAAGTTAGAAACAGATTGGAAAGAAAAAATATTTTGTAATGTTCGTATTGTAATGTGACTCTGCCTATATATTGTAATGTTCATATTGTAATGTGACTCTGCCTTTATATTATACCATGCATCTCTGACATGTCAAATGTCACTTACGAGGAAAAACGCAGCCAACTTTGTGTGGAATGTTTGGCTCCTTCTTCTTCCGGTGACAGCGAAACAGGACAGTCAGAAAACAAACCACAAATCAAATAAAATAAAAGACATCGTGTAAATATAAACTAAGCCGTTTATAATTTAAAATCGGTTGAGCCGATACGGAGATCTTACGGGACTCACGAACACAAATCCATTTATATATATACATATATAGATTTAAAATCGGTTGAGCCGTTACGGAGATCGTACGGGACGGAATAACAACCTATATTCACAATAAAAACTTTTGGTTGTTGTATTCACTTTTTCAACATTCGCAAAAGTAGCGAAAAGAAATTCACCATTTGGTCAAGTAAATTTTGTATTTAAATATAAAACGGAAAAAATCTGCACGGCATTAAGTTCCCTACAGAAAGATTTCAGTTAGAATAGCAGTGATCTCAACTGACTACAATTTATATGGTAGCTAAATTTCAGTTAGAATACCAGTGATCTCAACTGACTACAATTTATATGGTAGCTAAATTTCAGTTAGAATACCAGTGATCTCAACTGACTACAATTTATATGGTAGCCATTTGGTCAAGTAAATTTTGTATTTAAATATAAAACGGAAAAATCTGTACGGCATTAGGTTCCCTACAGGAACATTTCAGTTAAAATACCAGTGATCTCAACTGACTACAATTTATATGGTAGCGTAATTTCTTTAGCTAATATATGATTAAATTGAGGATTTAGAATAAAGAAAAGAAAAAATTTTGAAAATCGGTTAAGCCGTTATTGAGTATTAGCTAAAAAAATTTTAAATTGAGATTAGAAAAAAATATTTATGTGGTAAATGAGATCTGAAACAGACTGGAAACATCAAAGAAAAAATATTTAAAACCGGTTGAGCCGATACGGAGATCTTACGGGACATACCAACGCCAATTCAGTTTTTTTATATACATAGATTTATCTAATTTAACAACTTTTATAAACAATTTGATTATTTTGCACAAAAAGTAGTACCATAATCAAGCGATCGCGAATTCCTGGCGAATAAACATTTCCGCAATGAAAGCAATCCGTGCGGTATTTAGAATCGGGCTAATAATATTAGTATGATTCGTATTTTTGAATGCGAATGATAGTTAATTCCTTTAAAGTCTCGACAAGTTATGGTTATAGGCGTTCTAGTTGCCTGGGAATCATGACCCAAGAAAATCAACTCATGGCCTCGAAAGACTAGAGGCACATACATACATAACTGGTTGTGGGGATCATTGATGGTGGCTGAAAGAGATGCTAGTCCAAGGGATTACGTTCTTAGTTTTAATCGGAATATTAAAAAAGGTTTCAAAAACTCCCAACTATTATAATATTATTGTAGTTGTCGATGCGTCTGCATGCACACCCAATTGGAAGCTTGTTAACATGAGAAAACAGCTCGATGAACACATTTTCAACAGGTTTGCCAACACAATGTTGGGCATACATATGTTGCCACACAGCCACAATGACCATCGTGAACCACTCTGAATAGTTGATAACCACTTATTTGTATTTTATGTGTCCAAATGAAAGCCATGTGTCATATATGTACACAAGAGACATCAATGCTCGAATTTTAAAAGAGGTATTAATATTTTTACATATAATTTGAAACTCAACATGCAAAAACACAAGTCCTTGTGTCTCACTAGGAAGGATTTGCGTTAGGTCATTGATGACTACGTAGTAGAGCAGACAAATGCATCCTTTGACCTAGGACCCTAACTTGAATTTAACACCCACATTGAAAGCCGTGTGAGCACAGCAAAAGTTGTGTTGGCAATTGCTAAACGTTGGTGTAAGAAATTCAATGACCCTTATATTACCAACATTACCATAAGTCGCTTGTTAGACCAAATACTCTATATTGGTTGAGAACCCTATAGTATTAAATAAAACCAAAATACCGTTTCTTTCGGCTGTGACTAACCTTGGGTTTAAAATGAACTCCCCCGACTTACTTGCATAAGCCACACTAATTTCGCTGTGTCGAAAATATATTATATTCTTAGGAGTTTGTGGCTTGGCTCTTCTTTTCTTCCAATTAACACAAAAATGAAACTTGTAAAGGCACATGTTGTTCCGCAAATCACTTATTTCGAAGTAGTATATGGTGATTAGGACTCAGAATCCAAAAGGAAATTAAATCTAGCTTTGAACAATGCTGCGAGGTTCGTATTGTGTAAGAGAAAGTTTGATCACATCTCTACCTATACCAAAAATATTCTTGGAACGAGCTTGGAAAATTACCTTAAAATCAGAAACGTAATTTCTCTTTTTAAAATAATTAAATACAAGAAACCTGGCTATCTCTATAAAAAACTTAGCTTTGTAATATCTTCTCGTACTAATAATATTGTAGTGCCAAGATTTGTATCCTTACCTGGATCAAGATTATTCTTTGTTAGTGCTGTCCGATTTTGGAACTCATTGCAAATGTCAATTAAACATATTAAATCGGATAGATGCTTTAAGGTGGCAGTTGAAAATCATTTTTCTTAGAAACTTTTCTTACATCTGCCTCATTCTTGAGGTTTTATTCTTCTCTCTAATGCAATATACCTTATAATTTCTTGCTTTTTTCCCCTTTCTTTTCCTACCTTCTACAATAGTTTAAGCTATATCCATAAGCTCTGTTTAGAATCAAATATCACTAAAGTCTGTAATTTATATGTAAAACGTACAAAAAAAGACTCAGCGTCTTAATTCGCTATGGCCGTAAATAAATAAATAAATAAATAAAACCCTCATTATCAGAACAATTCTTATATATATTTGAATCGGTATAAAACCACTTTTACTTTTTGCATTTGGGGACTTACTATGATATCCTGCTGCAATCGTTCAAAACTTCCTACCACTTCAACCATGGATTTATTTTCACACAGCAGAAAGATAGTAATAGCTCTTCCTAATTAAAATATAAGGATAAGTCAATCGGATGAAATAGTGGATTTCAGACACGCCCTTTCAACCTTCTAATTTCACACAGCTGAGAGATATGTCTCCCTTTTCTTAACTTGCTTAACAATAGAAGAACAAGAGTATAACCATCTAGTTAGAACTACTCATATTAAACTACAAGTTTCCGTATTTCAGTTGTGACTTGCTTTTTGGGAAACGTCCATTGATACATCAATGTTAATTCTTCACTAAGAAGGACAGGTTGCCCGAAAAGCGTCATTTCCAACCTCATATATTGTTTTTTAGTGCATTAATTGAAGACCCGTCACTGTAGCGCTCCCCTCCACGGCATGTTCCTCTGGTTCACAAAGTAACCCTGTCGGCGCCGTCTTTTTTTTCCCATTGTGCCAATTGTCCTTAGCGGCGATACGTAGTGAGTGAGAGATGCATTCCCACTGCTCGGTTAGATCTTAAAGTCGATGATTGCTCTCGGAAAGCAAGTTCAAGATTCGAGTATATCGATTGCTGAGTGGAAGATCACCCTATTTCAAAATATTTTTAAAAAACGCCCTATCCCTGAATTTTGTTTGAAGAAAAACCTATCTAAGTTTTTTTTTCAATAACACCCTATTTCAAAATTTGTTTAAAGAACCGGCATGAACAAAATTAAGTGCTTTAATAGGGGGTGTACGCACTTATAAAACGCTTAGCGTCGCTTGTAGGGAGTCCTTTCACTATTTCATTTTCAATGTAAAGGTAGATGTAGCAACATTTTTATCTTACTAGGAAAGAGGTTCAACAGGACAGGAAGGAGTAAGTGGATGGAGGTTGGAAGAGGGAATTATTGTACGGGGATATTTAGGTGTGGAGTTGAACGAGGGCAAAACGAAGTATTTGCTCAAGTCAAGCAAAAAACCATTCCATTTCCGTGTTGGCACGTATGCCACTGTTGGCAATCCTAATTTCGAAAAAGAAAACGACCTGCATTTGTACAAGCGATAATGCCCTCCTAGAAATTCAACGATGAATAGCACTTGCAAATACATAAATGGTACTTCTGCCGAGTGGGCAATTGAGAAGAAAGTTCTCTCGTCCAAAAACCCCATAATTCTTCGAAAGATTTATAAGCCCTATACTTTGGCGACGACTAGTCATAAAGAACGTTTAAAAATAGGTCAACGACTTAAAACTTACCGGTTATGTTGTACGAATCCATGAAGATGCACCGCCCCAAATGGGAAGACAGAGTAGAGCAGGTCAACTTAAGGGAACGCCAACGTCCACCGTATTCAGGACTTTGCCAGGCTAAGTGCTTCTAATATGTCTAGATTTTGAACTGATGAGTTGCTGGCTCCTTGCGCAGCTTTTTATCAGTTGCTACCGCTCAACTAAAATTCAAAACTAGTTGAGCTGCACTGCAAACTAGTACTGAGTCAGTAGGTATTAAGCCTTGATTGTAGGGTAAGATCAGGCAACGAGTCAAACTACAATTTTGTGAGAAGAAAAAAAATAGCAAAACACTGCAGTCTCACTAAATACATGTGATATTGTTAAGAATTTACCGGTGAGCTGGCGGCAATATAAAAGAGAACCGGTTTTTGAGAAACCATGTGGTTTTGTATATTAACCAATATGATGTTACTATTAATGCATAACATAGCACATTAAGGTAGTTCATATATACCTAAATGTGTTTCGAGTCAAATTATTACTACTTTATTTATTTTCAGACATGAAGTATTTTCGATGTTCATATCGAGCAAACAGCCTTCGCAACAATAGGATCTATGAGCTACTATTTCGAAATCGTAAGTGTACAATTAGGAAAATCCAATCAATAATATTCTTATTATTCACACGTGCTACACGCTCAGTATTTACAAATCCGTTTCACGATCTATCAATATTACATGCCACTGTATATAAACATTTCGATCTATGTATGGCTGTATCACCTTCTCTAAAAAAAACCATTTGAGTAATTCACAAGGTCTCCTATTCGTGGTATGTTTTATGATTTAAAAACACCAATTTTGTATGCTGTCATTTGACATATGTAGACGAAAACAAGCTCCAGTATTAGTGGGTCTAGAAAAAACTAGTACTTTCGATTTGTGACTGATGAAAAATAGCACTGACATTTTTTTTTTTCGGTAGAAAAATAATTGTTTATAGCAGGGTTGGGTCACTTTGGATAAAAAGTTTTAAAAATAAAAAATAAAATTGTATTCATTATTTAAAACAGTTTGAGTAACGAATAAATTTTGAATAACGAATAAAGTTTCAATTTCGATCAAGCTTTTGAAAATGAAAACATAAGACATAATTAGCGTGTTCCAGTTTGCTGACCTGGGTCGGATCACGGTCATAATTTAACAGGAACGATGCGGGTCAGCTGCATGAGAGTTGTTTGTGTAAATAAGTGTGTATACATATGCATGTTTGTGCTACTAAGCAAATAAGGGTTGGCTGTCAAAAAATCTACTACTACGGGTCCGAAATTGACCCAGAAACATATCAAGATCACAGCGTTGTTGTTGCATTTACATGCAAAATTTTTGCAGGTCTGGGTTTGTGTTTAACTGGAACACGCCAAATGTGTCTTTACAAAGATTTATTTGGTTATTTCTGCATAAATTAAGGTTCACTTATATCGACCGAAATTGACGGTGGATTGGAGACACGGCCTCTCCAACCATCCAGTGAATAATCATGATTCCTGAGCATATCCTTGCGTGAGTACATCGACTGAATGTCAGGGTGGATTGGAGACTGGGCCTCTTCAACCATTCAATGTACAAACAGGAGCTCCAAGCACAGCTTAATTCAATAATTCGACCGTTCTGGAAGGTGGATTGGAGACCCGGCCTCTCCAAACATCCACTTGTGGAATACTTTAGACTTAAGTTTATTTTGCCATGTTAAGTCTACTTTTGTAATACTGTATAACTTATAATAGAATGTTTTATATTCGTAATTAGTCGACCGCTTTGTATTAGTGTCGACTTAAAATAAAATAAAATAAAAATGTAATACTTCTAAATTGGCAGTTATGTACCGTCTTAATGCGTAAAAATTCCAAAAATCATTTTTATGAAAGCTATTAAAGTTTTTGTGTTACTAAGAAAAATGTCAGAAAAAAGCTGGAACAACTACCTCAATCGTAGCGGGGATGCCATTTTCAATCAAAAATGGATCAAAACTGCAGTGCAGGGTTGCTGTGTAGATTCATTTTTGACATATTTGTAAATTTTATTGAGCTCAAGACCACTTGATAATTATTCTTAGTCAATTATTATTGTTTTTGAACTTAAGGAAAAATTAGTAAGTAGACAAAAATTGCAAAGATTTGTAGAGCGATGGCGGGATGATATGTTTCACTCTATGTATATGTAATATTTGTTGGCAGTATTGGCAGTTATGTACCGTCTTATTGTGTAAAAATTCGAAAATAATTTTTAGGAAAGCTATTTAAGTTTTTGTGATACTAAGAAAAAATGTCAAAAAAAGCTGGAACAGCTACCCAATTCGCAGCAGGGATGCCATTTTCAATCAAAAATGGAACAAAACTGCAGTGCCCTCCCGTCCATCGCTGTACAAATCTTTGTAATTTTCATCTACTTACTAATTTTTCCTTAAGTTCAAAAACAATAATAACTGACTAAGAATTAGTATCAACTGGTCTTGAGCTCATTAAAATTTGCAAATATGAAAAAATTAGAACACCATAAAAACCAATAACAAATAGATTAATTTTGAAACATATTTAGTATGTAGGACATAATTATATATCGCATTAATAATACAATAAAATGTGGCTTTAGGTATCTACTCAAAAAGTTATGGAGATGCCAATAAACTTAATCGAGAATAACATAAGGAGCACTCGATCACTTTTTCGCAATTTACTTTTTGGGGAAAATGTTTTATTATTGCTAGCAGAATATTGAAGCTAAAATTGACAGTGGTCAACAAATTTTGCTGTACTTTTTTTGAGTCAGATATTTGGTGTTTTCGAAATATCGTATGTGCTAGAGCTGGTATTTTTGTTCAATTTAAAGATGGGAACAAGTTATTCATGTGAGAGTGTTAATTCGATGTCGCAACTTATCTACTTTGCACAGGAGGCGAAAGTATGCCCACGATACAAAAGCTGCAAACGAAGCAAGATTTTGCCGAATACTCTTTTAATAAGACTAACTTTATCAAATTTAGTCGTATAAAAAATAATAATCTAAAATTTACAATGGCTTGTATTCGGGAAAGCAGAAAGACCAGAATTGTCAAATGGTATGCGACATAAAACTTTCATCCATTATCGCTTTTGGGATACCGATGTGTATGCAGTTGTTCATCTGAATTTAGTACGAAGTATCTAAAATGCGTCAATGGCAATATACCTCGTGACACAATTTGCTAAAAGAAATAATTAAAACATTAAAAATTGGTTCGATACTTACGTTTTTCTTACTGCTTTTAATGGTATATAACTCAAAGCAGACCTGTTAAATTCCCATTAGAATTGAGTAATCAATTGATTGAATTGCTTTTTCAATCATTAATGATTATTTTAATTGTTTTCAGAAATTTCCAATTACTAATTGATTAGAATTAGAAAAAAATCAAAAAAAATCAAAACTAATCAAAAGTCATCAAAATAGAATTTTTTGATTGTTTTTGACTACTTTTGATTTTTTCTGATTTTTTTTTATTATTTTTTGATTTTTTTTTGATTATTTTGTGATTTTTTTTTGGTCTTTTTGCTGAGTATTTTTGAGAGTATTTTTATGTAGTCTATGTAAAAGGAATGCTTGCGACATTTTGAAGTTAAGTGTTCACCGACGATACGTATCGGTTTGACACAGCGACACAGTTTTCACAGAGTATTTTTATGTTTATCTTTTATTTTCTTACATACATATATATCTACTTTCTTTGAATATAATACAATACAATTTCAATGTTTTCTAAAACTGCAAAAAAACTGTAAAATTTGTACAAAAACTAATTTTATGCATCGCTTATGCATATTTCCATCTATCAAACAATACAAAAAATAATCAAAACAATCAGAAATAATCAAAAGTAATCAAATAATCAAAAACAATCAAAAATAATCAAAAGTAATCAAAAATATTTTTTTTGATTACTTTTGATTATTATAGATTTTTTTTTATTTTTTTTCTAAATCACAAAAAATCATGATTGTTTCTTAGAATAATCATTAAAACCAGTAAACAATGGGTAATCAATCATTACTATGCTTTTCCAAAAAGTAATCAATCAAACCGGTAATCATTAGGATTATTATCGTTATTTATACTGATTTCAGCAAAGCTTTCGATAAAGTGTGTCACTCGTTACTTATTCATAAACTAGATCGGCTGGGTTTCCAGCCGGGTCTCAATCGCTGGATCTCTTCTTACCTTAGTGACAGAACACAAAAAGTAGTGTTTAAAAACTGTGAATCCGATGTTATTAATGTCTCCTCTGGAGTTCCTCAAGGAAGCCATCTGGGCCCGATTCTGTTCTTGTTGTTTATAAATGACATTTCTACAGTAATAGAATTTTCGAAAATGTTAATGTATGCCGACGATGTAAAGCTTTTCATGTCATTCGCATCATCCGAAGATAGCAATAAGCTTCAATCAGATCTTAATACACTAGTTACTTGGTGCGATTTAAATTATATGCCGCTTAATCTAAAAAAATGTAAATACATGCGTTTTTCGAGAGGAATTTCACAGCCAGCTTCCTATACAATTAACAATTATAGTCTTGAGCAAATGTATGATTTTGTTGACCTTGGGGTTACTATGGATTACAAACTCAGTTTCAACTGCCACATTAACGTAACAGTCAATAAAGCTAGATGCGTTCTAGCATTTGTTAAACGATGGTCTAAAGAATTTAGCGACCCTTATGTAACTAAAACTCTCTTTACTACATTAGTCAGACCGATACTTGAATACGGTTCTATAATTTGGAACCCGCGTTACCAGGTCCGCGTGGATCGCTTAGAATCAGTTCAAAAACAATTTTTACTATTTGCCTTAAGAGATCTTCACTGGGATCCCTTGTATAATTTGCCATCGTATACGAGTCGCTTAAAACTAATTAATCTTCACAGCCTTTCTAGTCGGAGGGAAATGCTTGGAATTGTCTTCATGATTAAATTACTAAATGGTTCAATCGTAAGCCCGTTTCTTTTGAGCGAAGTGAACTTCAATGTACCTTCTCGTCCATCAAGACATTTTAAACCACTTATCTTGAAACAGTGCCGAACTAATTTTGAATTAAATGAGCCTTTTCGTTGTTTGTGTCAAGATTATAACTCTCATTCTGGTACGTTTGATATTTCAGACTCACTATGCAGCATAAAAAAGTCAATTCTTTCTATCCTAAATACATAGCAACAATTTTTTTTCATATCCTTTGTTTCTTATCTTTATTCTTAACAATAAACTTTTCGCTGTCAGCTAATGATTTATTAATTGTGTAATCTTTTTTACTTAGCTGGTGAGGTTTTCTCTGTAGCTGAGCAGTTTTAGATCTCGACGATTAACAAACCAAAGCCTTTCAAAGACTCGGCACGAAAGAACAATCCGCACGTCATGCGGATGCGCCCCTCGCGCCGGTCGGGCGGGATGGGACGTTTGTTTCCCGGTGCGGTACCAACACAATTGCAGTCGCAAGTGTTTGAAGGCCATAAACTTCTTAATAAGGAACCGTTGTATGCTAACGCACAGCCTGTGCATGTAGAAGCGCAGATGCAGACAGAGTAAGCAAAGAACATTTGAACTTAACAAGTTTAAAACATATATTATTATATGTTTTATTTATGGAAAAATAGTTGTATTTATTTAAGTTACAGTTTAAACTTGTGGAGTTCTAGGTTCTCGCACTTGATCTGCCTGTCTGCATGTATAGTTCTTATATTTTCTTCTCTCAATCTTTGAAAAGACAAAACTTATATTTATATGAGTGGCGAAATGAGACATTGCACCACATAGGTTTAATTCATTTGTTTACATTCATTTGACATTAAAGCCCCTACAAGAGAAAAATAATTCACTGTCAATCACACTTTATTAAATACATTTTGCTCATGCCCATTTCTCAATTTATCTCAAAACTATGTAACCGTTTGACGTAGCTCAACAAATAAATTTGGAAAGAAAACTTTTTGCAAGAATAGAATAGATGTAAATAATCTATTCGTTAATATTAATCCGTTGAACTTTGTAATTTACACACTTGCTACCCAAGTGCACAATAGACGGCTGTATATCCAACAAGTTATATTCAGATTTCCTACAGGTTATGGGACCAGGTACAAACTCCTGGAATTTTAAGTAAAAGTGATTATTGTGTATAATATGGCTTCGTCTATGTTCAACATTGAGAAATTAAGTGAGTCCAATTATAAGACGTGGCCTCTACAATACATCTAGGACAACGCCGATGCAGATTCGATATGTCGACGTGTTGAATTGTTTGAAGAAGGTACACCGGCCAAGGACCCGCATGAGTAATGTTTAATCCGTACAGGAATACGTTGCAAGTTTACTTCAATTGAAAAAAAACCAGCAGAAATTGGTGTAAGTCTTTTGTAATCATCCTTCTACAAGTCTGCCAAAGTCATTCGAAAATTTAGTTGTGAGATTTCTGAAACTTTGCACATAAGAGCACACAAAAACCAAAACACTGGTAAAAAGTCAAATTTGAAATGTTTCGGCAAAACCAGAAAGTTCCCAACATATCAACAAAAACAACAATGGGTCGTTTGCACCAGTCAGTAGTAATGTGTTACATGCCGACACTTGGTGCTTAGACAGCGATGCTTCTTCGCATTTATGTTGACACCGCAACATGTTTAATATGTTCGGAGAACGTGAGGAATCGATCATTCGCAAAAACCATAGCACCGCCAACGCGCTGAACGCCTTCACCACTCAGATAGGGGACGGACTAAACCAAAAGCTCCCAAACCACTAGCTTGACTTGGCCAAAGGTTTCGACACGGTCAACCATTCAACTATTGAAAGACCTGGAAGATTCGTCCCTTCCCCCCTGTCTTAGACGTTGGACCGAGTGGCCGCCAATCGTCGGTTGAATTCGGAGGCGCTAAATCAAAACCCAAAATTGTTAAGCAAGGGGTACCACAGGGTGGTGTCCTATCGCCGCTTATGTTTAACTATTATATATCGAAACTTCCCCCCCCCCCCCACCAAAGGGTGTCTCGATCGTCTCTTACGCCGACGTTTGTACGATTCTGGCAACAGGCCCCTCCGTAGAAGAACTCTGCTCTCGAATTAACTCATACCTCCCAGCCGTGTCCGAATTCTTCGCCGGGAGAAACCTGGCATTGTCACCGAATAAGTCCTCGGCCACCCTATTTACGACGTGGACAACGCAAGTGAACATGGAATTAGACGTCTACGTTGATAGTGTCAAGCTACCAACTGTCTCACACCCCAAAATCTTAGGGGTGACGTTTTATAACATGTTCAAATACGGCGCTCATGTAACCGCAATTGCCAATAAAGTCCAAAGCCGTAACAAAATCCTCAAGTCCCTAGCTGGCAGCACTTGGGGTAAAGACAAAGAAACGTTACTAGCTACATATAAAGCAATTGGCCAGCCGGTACTGAGCTACGCGACGCCTATATGGTCGCCGGGGCTAGCTGACACACACTGGACGAGGCTACAGGTCTGCCAAAACACCACCCTTCGTACCGCCACTGGTTGTCTTCTTATGTCTCCTGAGCATCACTTACATAATGAAGCGAAAATGCTCGCCGTTAAAGAGCATAGCGAGATGTTGACCAGGCAATTCCTGTTCAACTGCTGCAAACCGCAGCATCCGAACGGACGCCTGATCAACGAGGATCCGCCGCCCAGGAGCATAAGGAGCCATCTACGCAAACACTACGATGAGATCCGGCACCTGATTTCCACGCCGTTTGATCCTAAGGTGCACCGGCAGGCCCTCACCCTCATCCACACGAATTCGGTAAATTCCTATGTTGGCTCTCTCCCGGTGAACGCCGTTCTTCAGGCAACAACACCACCCGTTGCCGAAGAGGAGCGCGAGCTGCCTAGGGAGACTAGGCTGGCCCAACTCCGGGTTGGATATTGTAATAGGTTAAACTCTTACCTATCCAGACTGAACCCCGACTTGCCTAATGTTTGTCCGGCATGCGGCTTTTCCCCCCATTCTACTAACCATCTTTTTGTCTGCTCATCCGAGCCTACTCTTCTAACACCCATATCCCTCTGGTCCTCCCCTGTTGAAGCCGCTAGGTTTCTAGGACTTCCGTTAGAAGAGTTCGATGACAATATTGGGTAAGGTTGATACTGACTACCTAGGCAGGGCAAAGTAGTGTTACAACAACAACAACGCCAATATGGTCGCCGGGGCTTGTAGACACGCACTGGACGAGGCTACAGGTCTGCCAAAACACCACCCTTCGTACCGCCACTGGTTGTCTTCTTATGTCCCCCCCAATTGCCAATAAAGTCCAAAGCCCTAACAAAATTATCATGTCGCTACCTAGCAGCACTGGGGTTAGGACAAAGGAACGTTACCAGATACATATAAGGTAATTGGCCAGCCAGTGCTGAGCTACGCGACGCCAATATGGTCATTCCCACGACAGCCGGTTCTACGTACCGGAATGACTCGGGGTTTCCCCGACCAAGGGCTGTTATTTCACTACCCCCCTGCCTAAACCGTCAGTTATCCTCCCCCCAATAATGTCATCCTCCGAGCAGCTCCTTGCAGCGGGACTGCTCAAGACTCTCTTGCTCCGGGCTGGTATTGAATCCAACCCCGGACCTAGAGAATTTATCTGCTGTGTATGCTGGAAGAAAATTTATGTGTAACGTTCACATTCAGTACAATGCTCTAATTGTAGCAGATGGTTGCATCTAACTAGTTGCTCCGGACTAAATCCCTCTACTCATAGACCCGCTAGTTTTTATAAAACTTTTGTGGCCCCTTGCTGTTCACGTCCTATGACGTCCAGTGGCCGTCGTCGATCAAGTATCGCTCCGCCACATATGTCTGACTCTGTCACATCAGTCTCCACGACCAGCACTAACAATGCACATCAGCAAGTAGACCTTCCGAGCGGCCGCTCACGCCCACAGGCATCAACATCTCACACAGCAGCTCACAGCTACTCCCTACGTAGCACTTCCCAAGTGGATTTGAGCAATGCTGAGCGTCCGCTCTCTCCCACCCCCTCGGTCAGCCCCTCTTCTTCCAGCATTAGCACGAGTATAAGCCACAACCATCAGCTCCTGGTTCCTTATACTACGTGCACTGTTTGTCGGTTAAGATTATATACGCCGTTGGCATCAGTCAAGTGCAATAACTGCCTTGGCCTGTGTCACCTGCTCATATGCTCTGGACTCGCGAACAGGAACCTTTGGACTGATACGTACGTTGCGCCATGCTGTCGAGCTACGCAACCTTCAACGTCGTCCGACTCGCCTCTACCTTCTGGTAACGCGATTCCTTCGACTTCAAGATTGCGCCGTAGTGCGCGACCCAGTCTATTACCACCTAGGCATACGCACCAGTCCTTGACCCCCAGCATCAACTCTGCTCCCCCTACACATTTCGGTATCCTGCAATTTAATTGCAACGGCCTAACCGGCAAAATTGTTGAAGTGACAAATTTAATGAAGCGACTGAACATCAAGATCGCGGCGATTCAGGAGACCAAGTTAGTTGGAAGGTCGTCTCTTTTGACCTGCAACGGGTACAATGTACACCGTTGTGACCGTGCGAGAGGGTTTGGGGGTGGTCTGGCATTCATCACGCATCAATCTGTGCAGTATCGTCTATTTGAGCTTGACATCGACCCGAGGGACACCACCTTAGAACGTCAAGGTATGGTTGTCCGGTCAGGCGATGTCGACATTGAAATCATAAACATTTACGTACCTCCTGTCACCTGTTGTCCCAGGGTTTACCACCCCGACATTCGTGCGTTACGCTGACCAAATAGATGATTCGACGTTCTGCACGGTAAATGGGGATGCCCCCACTAGAGTGGCGGTAAACTGCTCTAGCTCGCCAGACATCACCATAGTCAGCGCTGGTCTAATAAACTGCGTTGATTGGCGACCGATGCTGACGCTTGCTTCAGACCACCTACCTATAGTGCTCTCTATCGATCGCCCCACCGACTTTGTCACCGCTGAGAAACGCACCTACACTAACTTCAATAAAGCCGACTGGGAGGGTTTTCTCAACACCACAGAGAGCGCCTTCGCTGCTCTTCCTACCCCGTCTGACGTACGAGAAGGGGAAAAGGCGTTTCGTTTGGCCCTAATTTCAGCCTCCCATCAACACATTCCGTCAGGTAGAATAAAGGAAGTGCGTCCATTCTTCCCCGCAGAGGCAGCGGCCCTGGCAAATGAACGTGACCATATTAGACGCCTCGACCCTACGGATCCTCAAATAAAGGATCTCAATGCGGAAATCAGACGCTTAGTAGACCAACACAAACGCACTAAGTGGGAAGAGCACCTAAGGTCTTGCAACCTCTCGGCTGGAGTTGGCAAATTATGGTCGACGGTGAAATCTTTGTCCAACCCGACTAAACCTAACGACAAAATATCCATCGCCTTCGGTGATAAGGTTCAGTCGAAGCCAAAAATATGCGCGAGCGCCTTCTGCCGACAATTTGTAATGCATCCTACGTTGAACAAAGATATTCGCCGAGCCACCAGGGAAGCGCACAAACACAAAAACAGCGATGCGCCCATTGCCATATCCACAACAGAAGTTCATGAGGCTATTCGGAGATCCAAGAAAACCAAATATATCGGCCCCGATGGCATTTCCATGCTGATGCTGAAACACCTCGGCGACGAAGGCATAAGATACCTCACACAAATTTTCAACCTTTCCCTTTCCACCTTTGTTATTCCTGAAAGATGGAAACAAGCAAAGGTGGTCCCACTACTAAAGCCTGGCAAGCCAGCTGCCGTAGGGGAGTCATATCGCCCGATATCTCTCCTCTCGCCAGTAGTGAAAGTGTTGGAATCCACCTTGTTACCGTACTTCACCGCAAACCTGCGGCTCGCCGAACATCAGCATGGATTTCTCAAAAATCACAGCACCACCACCGCGCTGAACGCCGTAACCACTCAGATAGGGGACGGACTAAACCAAAAGCGTCCAAACCACAGGACAGTTCTAGTTGCGCTTGACTTGGCCAAAGCTTTTGACACGGTCAACCATGCGCAACTAATGAAAGACCTTGTAGATTCGTCCCTTCCTCCCTGTCTTAAACGTTGGACTGCCAACTATTTGAGTGGTCGTCAATCGTCGGTTGAGTTCAGAGGCGCAAGATCAAAACCCAGAATAGTTAAACAAGGGGTGCCACAGGGTGGTGTCCTATCCCCGTTCCTGTTTAACTATTATATATCGAAACTTCCCCCCCCCCCCCCCCCCCACCAGAGGGTGTCTCGGTCGTCTCTTACGCCGACGATTGTACGATTCTGGCAACAGGCCCCTCCGTAGAAGAACTCTGCTCTCGAATTAACTCATACCTCCCAGCCGTGTCCGAATTCTTCGCCGGGAGAAACCTGGCATTGTCACCGAATAAGTCCTCGGCCACCCTATTTACGACGTGGACAACGCAAGTGAACATGGAATTAGACGTCTACGTTGATAGTGTCAAGCTACCAACTGTCTCACACCCCAAAATCTTAGGGGTGACGTTTTATAACATGTTCAAATACGGCGCTCATGTAACCGCAATTGCCAATAAAGTCCAAAGCCGTAACAAAATCCTCAAGTCCCTAGCTGGCAGCACTTGGGGTAAAGACAAAGAAACGTTACTAGCTACATATAAAGCAATTGGCCAGCCGGTACTGAGCTACGCGACGCCTATATGGTCGCCGGGGCTAGCTGACACACACTGGACGAGGCTACAGGTCTGCCAAAACACCACCCTTCGTACCGCCACTGGTTGTCTTCTTATGTCTCCTGAGCATCACTTACATAATGAAGCGAAAATGCTCGCCGTTAAAGAGCATAGCGAGATGTTGACCAGGCAATTCCTGTTCAACTGTTGCAAACCGCAGCATCCGAACGGACGCCTGATCAACGAGGATCCGCCGCCCAGGAGCATAAGGAGCCATCTACGCAAACACTACGATGAGATCCGGCACCTGATTTCCACGCCGTTTGATCCTAAGGTGCACCGGCAGGCCCTCACCCTCATCCACACGAATTCGGTAAATTCCTATGTTGGCTCTCTCCCGGTGAACGCCGTTCTTCAGGCAACAACACCACCCTTTGCCGAAGAGGAGCGCGAGCTGCCTAGGGAGACTAGGCTGGCCCAACTCCGGGTTGGATATTGTAATAGGTTAAACTCTTACCTATCCAGACTGAACCCCGACTTGCCTAATGTTTGTCCGGCATGCGGCTTGTCCCCCCATACTACTAACCATCTTTTTGTCTGCTCATCCGAGCCTACTCTTCTAACACCCATATCCCTCTGGTCCTCCCCTGTTGAAGCCGCTAGGTTTCTAGGACTTCCGTTAGAAGAGTTCGATGACAATATTGGGTAAGGTTGATACTGACTACCTAGGCAGGGCAAAGTAGTGTTACAACAACAACAACGCCAATATGGTCGCCGGGGCTTGTAGACACGCACTGGACAAGGCTTAAGAACACTTGTCAGAACACCGTCCTCAGAATTGCTACTGGATGTCTTCTATTGTCTCCTGAGCATCATCTCCACAATGAAGCAAAAATGCTCGGTGTTAAATAGTACAGTGAGATGTTGACCAGGCAATTCCTGTTCAACTGCACTAAACCGCAGCATCCGAACAGACACCTTGTCAACGAAAATCTTCCCCCGCCAGGAGAATAAGAAGACGTCTACGATGAGATCCGGTACCTGATTTAAACGCCATTTGATCCTACGGTGGACCGACAGGCCCTTACCCTCATCCACACAGAATCGGTAAACTCCTATGTCAGCTCTCTCCCAGCCGTCCTTCAGGTAACAATTCCACTCGTTGGAGAAGAGGAGTGTGAACTGCCTAGGAAGACAAGGGTGACGATACTGACTAGCTAGGTAGGGCTAAGTAGTGCTATAACAACAACAACAAGGGTGATGATGGCCCAACTTCGCTCTGGATATTGTAATAAGCTCTTACTTATCAAGACTGTACCCCAACATGCCGAATGTCTGTCCGGTATGCGGCCTGTCCCCACACAACACAAACCATCTATTTGTCTGCTTAACAGAGCCTACTCTTCTAACACCCATTTCCCTCTGGTCCACCCCTGTCGATGCCGCTAGGTTTCTACGACTTCAGATAATCAGGAGCACGGAGGAATTCTATTACGTGCAAACAAGCTAAGTAACCTCTATTTATGCTAACAAATTATTCTTTCTAAGCAAATCTTTTGAAGAAGAAATGAACGTTTCGGTTATCAAAATCAAATCAAATCAAATGTTAATATTCCAGTTGATATTAGCTTTTCTGTATGTTTGAAAGGAATATGCGGCCAGTGACAACATAAGTAAATAAAACGCTAAGTTAATTTTACAATCTATATATTAATAGGCTAACATTTTTTCCATACAATCAATTGCCAGAATGTATCTCATAAAACATGCATAATTCCAATTATTATATATTTTGATACCTTTTCATGGGCCAGGAGCTTTGCATAAGCGTATCATATTTAACAAAAAATGCTTCTTTAATTTGTAATAATTCATAAAAGTTTTCACCAAAAGCCAAAGCTGCTAACAACGGCTCAGCGAATAAAGGCCTAACGAACTAACGCCTAATTTTTCGAAATGAAATAATGCCTAAAAAAGAACGAGTAACAAGAAAATGAAAGAACGGCTAACTTTAAAAATGAAGGAAAGCCTAATTTTAAAAATGAAAGAAAGTCTTAATTGTTAGGTTTCTTTCATTATGAAATAACGCCCAATGAAAGAAGGCCTAACAACCCGAGTTAAAATTCTTAGAAGAAAATGATACAAGTCCCAATATTTGGGACTTATTTCACAATTAAACTATAACTTCCGATCCATGTTTTTTATAAGCAGAACACCTTTCCGCATTGGCGGCCTTCGGCCGCGCTTCAAAAAATAACCCTGGGCTACGCCATTCCAACTCCGGGTGGTTGCCCTGAACGGTGGCAACATGCCACCGTTCCCACTCTATGGGCGGGATCCATGGTATATGTATATGCATGTACACTGTATTTTTATTCCCTTTATGTTATCTTTATTGCCAATGCGGAAAGAGTTCTGCACATAAATACCATGGATCACGCCCTGAATTGGGGATCTGACCTAAGTCAATTTTCGGTTTTTTCTTGATAACTTTTCACTAAAACAAAAAAATTAAATTTCGACTTCGGATCATTGATACCAAGGTCAAAACGCGTATTTTGACACCCCTATTAGCGCATTTATATCACTCAAAAACGCATAATAACAATAGAAATCACACTTTTAGCAAAACTAAAAAGCGCCTAACGTTAATGAAAGAAAGCCTAACAATCAAAAATGAATAAATACCTAATTAGCCGTTTCTTCATTTCTGATTTTTAGGCTTTCTTTCATTATGAAGAATCACCTAACAATTTTAATGAAGAAATGCCTAAAATGTTAGATATTATTTCATTATGAACAACCGCCTAATTCCTATATGAAATATTTAGGCAATATTTCATTTTTTTTTTTTAGGCGTTAGTTCGTTAGGCCTTTATTCGCTGAGCCGCTAACAACAGTATTTGACTGTTTTACTGTACATACAACTTTTTATCATAATATAGTTTTTTTACATTTATCATATTTGTAATCCAATATTTCAATATTTTTTCGTTTATGACCTCTATCTTGGATTGAAAAAATCAAATTTTTGGAAAAAAAGCTAAAAAATTATTCCAATTGATCATTATTTCTGTTTATTTTTTTTTTAAGAAATATATCATATTTAATATACAAAAAGTAAAAACACAGTTTGTAGCTTCCTCAATTTTATATTTACAAAGTAGTTAGAAATCGCGTTAATTTTCCTAAAGACATCAACTATTTTCTTCCTAAAAATTTTAATTTGTAAAAGAGTCGACATATAACAGGAGTCCTTATATTTGTAACCCAATATTTTTCTGTTTATGACATCTTTCTTGGAGTGGAAATCCCAAATTTTTTGAAAAATTGCTAAAAAATTATTCCAATTTATCAATTTATATTTTTTAAGAAATAAATCATATTTAATGGGTATACAAAAAGTAAAAACACAGTTTATAGCTTCTTCAATTTTATATTTACACCTACTTCGTTACACCTACCTACTTAGAAATCGTGTTAATTTTCCTAAAGACATCAACTATTTTCTTCCTTCAAATTTTAATTTGAAAAGAGTCGACATATAACCGGAATCCTTACATATTAGGGCTAAATTCGGCCAGTTAAGATATGTGTTATCAATAATTCTGAGTTGGAGTTGACGAAAAAAACCAGAAAACCATCATATTTTGAAGTTGCAATATTCTCCCGCTTTACGCACTTCAAAAAATCCACATATAAAAGAAAAATTGAGAAAACTGTCTTTATACCAAAAAAAGAAACACAATTTGGAAACCGGCTAATGTTAAGAAGTTAGCGGAATCTCAAAATGAACGTTCATTAGTTTTAATCCATATGGCTATGTATGTATGTATATTCTTAGCGGTGGAAATATTTGCTGAACCTTTAGCGCTTGGGTATAGCATTTGTCATGGTATATTCATGTGTACCAATAGCGCATGTCTAATGGTCTCGGGTGGGACGCGTGCCTTCCATACTTCGAGCCCAGCCTTGGACATACAATTTTTTTTCCTTTTTCATATTGACGATTTTTTTATCAGGGAAATTACTTAAATTGATCATAACACATACTGTAATTCAAAAAAAAAAAAAGAAAAACTTCGATTCTTCTTTTGGATTATATTTATTTGGTTATTTGGCAGGAGGCGCAAAATAATCTTCCTACCAGAAAATGCTATACATTTTGCGATTGACCCCTAAAGTCAGTTCTGTTTTGACATTTGTGTAGTAAACACATGTGAAATACACGTTAATAAACAATGTTACGCTACACTGCTCCAGAACGCGGAATATTGCTGACTATTTAGTTGACCAATAATCGGTCGGTGACTTTGGCACAACGTGAATTTCGTCGCAGATTTCCTGGCCGTGCAACGCCTACTGGTCAACGAGTTCATTTTGCCGCAACTTGATGAATTGGGTTTGGAAAACATGTGGTTCCAACAAGACGGTGCAACAGCACACACTGCATGTGCCCCAAACGATATGCTGAGGGAGCATTTCCCGGGCGCCTAATCTCCCGGTTCGGCGATTTGCACTGGCCAGCAAGATTTGACCGCTCCAGTCTTCTTTTTGTGGGGCTCTTCGAAGTCGTGGGTGTATGTCAACAAGCCTCAGACTCTTTCAGCTCTTAAAGACAATATCCGTCAAGAATGTGAGGACCTAGCGCCGGAAGTTTTGGCCAAAGTGATGGAAAATGCCATAAAAAGGGCTCAAATGACAATCAACTGTGGCGGCGGCCATTTACATGACATCATATTCTCGACTTGATGTAAAAAAATTAAAAGACCAAATAAAAATAATCCAAAAGAAGAATCAAAGTTTTTAATATTTTTTTTAATTACAGCCAAAAAACATCGGAAGATTACTTTTGCGCCACCTTAAAAAAATGCACAATATGTACGTACATAGTTTTATGCATTTTTTTAAGGAATTAGCTTTTTTATAATTGATATAGGACTAGGGGTAAAGTTTTAAAGCTTTAAAAAATATATACATATATATATGTAGTATGTATACATCACAAAAAATTATTGAAATGATATAAAAGTCAATATAAAATGTGCTTATATGTTTGTAGGGTGCTTAGTTTGATGACCTTTTGAGATAAGAAGTGCGCACTTCGGCTACTTCTGGATACTTCGGTGACCGTCACCATTAGCTCTTTATGTTAAGTGCTTAGTTTGGTGACAGTCATCAAAAGTAAAATCGAAGGATAAACTGAGTTGTTTGGTGACGGTTATTAAACTACCCATCTTACCTAAGGTGACGTGTTTGGTGACGGTTATCAAACAAAGCACTTTAGCTTAAAGTGAATAGTTTGATGACACTTCACCTGTTGCTGTTCCGTGACTGTCATCAAAGTGCCCACCGTTCCTTCTGGCAAAGGAAAACAAGTAAGGACGGTCTGTCTTCGGCTGTTTTATGGTGTTGATAATTTTTATTTCAGGAAAAAGTAAGTTCATATAAAAATCCTCTTATCTGAACGATCGTTTGTATGGGATATATATATATATATAAAAGAACGTTCAAACGATCATAACTCAAGAACGCCTCCACCGATTTGGATGATTGACACCAATTCAGATTCTTCTCTGGCCAGAATTGGAGAATATCCAATAATATTCCCGAAAAATCCTGCGGGATACCGCCACGGTGATATCCTTCCGCGTGCCACTTTTCTCATAGGGTAATTTGTGATTACAATAACCACATGAAAATGACAGAAAAAGATGTGAACTTTAACTGCAAATATTTCGCAAAATTCTAAAAATATCGGATTTTCCCCTCCAGATTATTGTTATTGAGGTGAAGACGCGTCTATTGATACCTCTACCTAGATTTTTGGACGTGTATTTACACTTATCGTTGGATGGAAAGTTTTACCATAAATTGAAACACAAAGTATCTTTTTTACTTTGGTTTGACCAACGCAAGTGGTTTTGGAGCTTCTCCCAGAATAATATTGTTTTCTATTATCCAAAAAATATCGCAAACAAACCGCCAAGGTATTTTACTTCCTTTTAATTAGTTTGGATTTATGTCTTTGTGCGATTTTCAGTACAAAATTAGTGAATCTTTGCAAAATACTTTTCAGTAACTTCCTTATGCCTACATATATGTAAGGTGCTTAGTTTGATGACATTTTCGTATAAGAAGTGCGCACTTCGGCTACGGCTATCAAACACAGCAACTCTTGTAAATAAAAATAACACGTAATGTGCTTAGTTTGATGACATTTTCGCATAAGAAGTGCGCACTTCGGCTACGGCTATCAAACACAGCAACTCTTGTAAATGAAAATGGTATTTAGCAGGCTTACGCTCTAAACCTACGGTACCTATACTGTTTTGGGTATTTGTTTCCTTTGGCACTCAACTACTAATAAATTAGCTAATAATATGATAGGGGTATCAAAAGATGCGTTTTGACCTCGGTATCAGTTCTGCGAACTCGAAATTAAATTTTTTTTTTTTGTGAAGAGATATTATTAAAGTTCACAATTTTCTGTCATTTTCATGTGGTTGTTGTAATCACAGATCACACTGTGAGAAAGAAATGCAAAAGTGTGTTCTGCGCGGAAATAATTGGGATCACGAAGCCGTTGTTGGACCGGCTGAGGGTTATTATTTTGAAGCGCGGCCGAAGGCCGCCTACGCGGATCGGGCCCCTAAATCAGGATTTGAAGTGGGTCATTTTTTGGTTTTTTGCTAATAACTTTTCACTAAAACAAAAAAATTTAGTTTCGAGTTCGCAAAATTGATACCGAGGTCAAAACGCTAATTTATTAGTAGTTGAGTGCCAAAAAAAACAAATACCCTGTTTTGTACCCACATTTTTAGACATGTTTTAGTAGTTGTGAACCAAAGTAAAGAAATACCAAAGATTCAAACTCTTGCTAAAAACTGTTTCTAATTTAATTAGGCGATGTTTCACTTGAAGATGTACTACAGGCAAATTTAAACGACCTTGAATGACCAGGAGCTGAATGCAAGTTTAGAAGACAACGAGGATGAAACTGATGTTGGTGGTTGTTCATCTTCTGAAGCGGTAATCGTTTACGTGGGCTACCGAGCGCTAATACACAACCAAAAATGTTGGGATATGTATCAGGAGACGCGCTTTGGTCCCAGGAGCATGAATATAACTCCGCTGAAAAAATATTTTCAGAAGTGTGCGTGATATTTGCAATCAAAGTTCACAATTTTCTGGATCATTTTTCGCAAATAATGAAAATATTGATTCAGCGGAGTTATATTCATGCTCCTGGAACCGAAAGGCGTCTTTTGATACCCCTGCCGACATTTTTGGACGCGTATTAGCACTCGGTAGTCCACGTAAACGATTACCCTTCAACAAATCGTACCAATTTCTGAGTCCACCGAAAACGAGAACAGCTCGATTTGAAGTTTTTTATTATACTTTAAAGTTAAATTAAATATATTTAATGTATTCTTCACATGTCTTGCAAATATATACATCATTTCCTTGGGTAAAATCTTGTTGTTGTTGTTTTTGTTGTTAGCAGTGCTTCGCTCTGCCCAAAGGGCCAGTTCACCAGAGTAATAATGGTGTTAGAAGAGTGTGTTCAGTAGAACCGGAGAAGCGATGTTGTGTGTCATGAGGGACCATACCGCATGCAGGGCATAAGTTCGGTATGGTGGGGTTCAGTCTGGATAAATAGGAGTTCAGCCTATTGCAATATCTAGACCGGAGTTGTGCCAGCATGAATTTAGTAAAAAGTAAAAAACACCAAACGGAGGACCCACCATGTTGTCGGAAAATAAAGGAAAGGGAATGAAATGAAATCAAAGGAATAGAAATAAAAGGAAAATAAAGGATATACGAAATGGGAGCTATATGTTATGTAAGTCCGATCTGTATGATTTTCACTACACACATCACTCATATAATAAGTACCAAACCTGCAAAATTCTACGTTTCTAGCTTTCTATTTGAAAAATTTATAGCCCGAAACCCATTTATCGAAACTATCGATTATATGGGAGCTATATCCAGGTGATTTTCACTACACACATTACTTATATAGTATGTACTAAACCTGCGAAATTTCGCTCCAATAGCTTTTTAATTGCAAGAGTTAGAGGCCAAAACCCGTTTATCGGAACAACCGATTGTATGGGAGCTATGCGTTGTATCGGTCCGATCTTGCTGGTTCCGACAAATGATTAATCCTATGCAAAATGGCGCCTGCTTGCAAAATTTCATCGAGATATCTCTAAAATTGAGGGACTAGTTTGCGTTCAAACAGACGGACGGACAGACGGACATGGCTAAATCAACTCAGCTCGTCGCCCTGATCATTTCGGTATACTTAATGGTGGGTCTATCTCTTCTTCTTCTCATACTTACAAACATCGGACCAAAGTTATAATACCATTTCATGTTCATGAAAGGTATAATAAGGGATAAGAACGGAAAGGTAAAGAAAGGAAAGGAAAATAAAGGAGAGTAATGTAAAGAAATGTAAACAAAGCATAGGAATGGAATGGGAAGGAAAGGAAAGAATAGCAAAGGAAAGGAAGGGACAGTAAAGGAAAGGAAAAGAGAGTGAAGGAAGAGAAAGGTAAATAAATGAAAAGGAAGTAAAGGAAAGGAAAGGCAAGGAATGGAAAAGAAAGGGAAGTAAAGGACAGGAAGAGAGAGCAAAGGAAAGGTAAGGAAAGAAAAGGGAAATGTGTTTTTTTTTTGGCAGACCTACAATTTCTTCCAGTTGGTGTCGTGAAGGTTTGGCATAGTCAATATCCGGTCGGCCAATAGGCTTATATGTGTCAAGCAACTTTTCTTTGTCTTTGCCCCAAGTACTGCCGGCCAATGAGGTTCTTGTTGCGGCTATTGTCGAATGTAACCTCTAAGATTTTGGGGTGGTTGACTATAGGTAGTGGAACACCATCTACGTGGACATTCAACTCCTGCCCCATCTGTGCAGTCCATGTAGTGAAAAGCGTCGGTGTCGATTTAGTCGGGGACAGTGTCAGGTTCCGCTGGAAAGATCCCGTAGGTAGCAGTTTAGTCTTGTGCACAGTTCGTCCGTGGAAGGTCCCTTGCCCGTGGCCATCACCGTGCAGTCGTCAGCGTACAGAACGATGGAGACCCTCTGGTGGGGGAGGGAGGCTCGATATGTAGAAGTTAAACAGGAGGGGTGAAAGGACACCACCCTGCGGAACCCCTTTTCTGATTCTTCTAGGTCTACATCTCTCGTTTCGGAACTTCACTGACGCTAGCCGGCCGTTTAGATAGTTGGCGGTCCATCGTTTAAGGCCGGCAGGAAGCGGTGTCTCCTCCAGGTCTCTAAGGAGCGTGGCATGGTTGACCGTGTCGAAAGCTTTAGACAGGTCGAGTGCCACGAGAACCGTCCTGTGGTTTGGTGGGTGTTGATGCAAACCGCATTTGATCTGCGTCGTGATGGCATTTCCAGATATCTGGTATGACGAATGTGGTCAGTGCGAGGTTGAATAGAGCCGCCAAGTACTTGTGCCCCTCGTGGCCGAGGTGTTTCAGCATCTTCATGGCAATTCCGTCGGGTCCAAGTGATCTATAGGGTTTTGCCTTACCTATAGCTTCCTTAACCTCTGCGACGGAGACGACAATGGGCGCGGTTGTGGTAGGAGGATGCAGTAAGAATTTCCGGCAGAATGAGATAGCGCATTTCCTGGGGTCCGATTTGACGCTGTCGCCGAATGCAATTCCGACCTTGTCGTTGTATTTGGTCGGGTTTGATAGGGCCTTGACAGTTGACCATAATTTGCCGCCCCCGCCGGAGAGGTTGCATGACTCTAGGTGTTCTTTCCGCTTTGTCAACTTGTGGTCATTGATTGTCCGACGGATTTCCGCGTTGAGATCTTTTATTCTTGGATCTGCGGGATTTACGAGTCTCACTTGGTCACGTTCTCTTGCCATTACCGCTGCTTCTGCAGGGAAATTAAGCTGAATTTCCGGGATTCTGCCAGCAGGGATGAAGCGGCCGGAGGCTCAATCGATGACTTTGCGAAACTCTTTCTCACCTTTGCGTACGTCCGTCGGTGTGGGTAGTTCAGCGAAGGAGTGCTCTTTAAAGTCCGTGAAGCGGTCCCAGTCCCCTTTACTAAAGTTAATGTACGTTCGTTTTTCAGTCGTTATGAAGTCAAACGGTCGTTCGATGTAAAGTAGGATGGGTAGGTGGTCTGATGCTAATGTAAGCATTGGTTGCCAGTTTACGTGGTTGATTAGGCCAGCGCTTGAAATGGAGATGCCTCTCGAGCTGTGGCAGTTACCTGCCACCCTAGTGGGGGCATCTCCATTCAGTGTACAAAATACCGGTTGTCTATTTGCACTGCGAGTGCGTGCCCTCTGCTGTCTGCTGGCAAGTTGGAGTACCAGAGATCGTGGTGTGCGTTGACGTCACCTAGGATAAGGAAGTTATTACCCCTTAGCAACGCACTAATATTAGGGCAATAATCGCGGAGACAGCACGTAACAGAGGAAATGTATATATTTATCACTCGCAGGTCAACGTCGCCTGTCCGGACTGCTATACCCTGGCATTCAAGGGTGGGGTGTCGATGTCCGGGGCAAATAGGTTATACTGTACAGTGTGGTGTGTGATGAATGCAAGGCCCCCATGACCGCTGGGACGGTCTTTCCGATGCACATTGTACCCATCACGAGTACGTTAGTCCGAGTTTGCGTTCAGTTTGGTCTCCTGAATCGCCGCGAGTTTAATGTTGTTCGACTTCATAAAGTCTGTTATCTACGCTATCTTTCGAGTTAATCCGTTGCAGTTCAGCTGTGATTTTGAAGTGTGTCGTTAGAGAAGGTGAAGGCATGCTGGGCGTGGTGGACGGATGTGGTTGCCTAAATGGAGGTAGGCTTAGTCCAAGGCTATGCCGCAGTCTGGGGTTCAGCGCGCCTTGGCCGATGTTGTGTGGCGTGGAGGGCGGCTGAGTTCTGCAGCAAGGGGCTACAAATAGTCTTTGCCGACAGACAGTCCACGTGGTGATGTTATGTTTCTGACCCACGTGCGTGCTGGAAGTAGGGGGGACCAGGAGAGCAG
>OX608079.1:64346498-64457658 GCA_951509765.1 Sphenella marginata | reverse complement strand
TAATTCGTTTTGGGTCATGCGTCTTAATGTCACTGACATTAATTCGCTTTTTGGGTGCGAATTAACGTCACTGACGTTAATTCCACTGACGTTAGTTCGCGCCACCTCATGAAAGGTATAAAAACTATTTTGGCGGGACTTGTGGGATTTATTCAAGGACGCATAGGGATATTTTGGTAGCCTCAAGATTATTCTTTGTTAGTGTGATAAGCGTATGGAATTCATTACCTGTTTCAGTAAGATCTTCAAAAACAGTTCGATGCTTCAAAACGTCAGTTGCAAATCTGTTAGGGCTATAATAAACCACTTCTTCTATGGTTATCTCTGCATTCTATATAACTTGTTTAGAGTAACTTTCGAAACTCAGTCATGTTGACTTTCTACCTACATATATACGTTTATAGCATAAAAATAATTGTATTGTAACTATTTTAGTTTAAGTTTGATCATGTCACTTAATTGTTATATTTGTACGCTTAAAAACTTGATGTTTTACTGTACTTATGAAGATAATAAATTACAAAATTACAAATTACTTCGAGATCATTTCGGCACTTTTTACAGAACATTTTCAGAATAATTTTGCCACTTTTTCGGAACTTTTTTGGAATCATTTCGGGGTTGTTTTTGGGACTACATATTTGAAATATTCATGACACTTTTTCTGGTTTTCTTTCCGACCATTTTGTGACTATTTTGGACCAATTCCAAATGTGTTCTGCATTATTTTAGGATTTTTGAGACGGTATTAAGGAACGCAATTTTCGCAAATATATTTCTTTAAGTACCGTTACGTAAAATGAGCGCAACGCAACAACAGGCAAAGAAAAGAAAATCCATACTTAAAAATTCTACACATATGTATGTATGTACACTAAGCTGTTCGTTATTTAATATTTTTTTTGCTAATTGTAAGTTCACCGGACGGAATATGATGCGTTATGCTGTAAAAATAAGCTGTGCAAAATTTCACTCGAATGCACTCAATTTGCAGCAGATCATATAAAAAACTTGATATCCGTAAACTTGGTTCACATTTATTACGTGAAAAAACGTGCAGATTTCGATTCTAAAGACAAAATTTTTAAAAAAGCCATAGGTATTGAGATTCCGAGAATTATCGTTTCTTATAAAGTGAGAAAACGCCATTTTCGTATAATTCAAAAAATATCCGATGAAAAACCCCTTTCCATCTTCTTAAAGATATTTTAATACCCTAACAACCTACCACATAAATCTTTCCAATTAAATAGATTAAGTGTTTAAGTGTTTTTTGCAAATACATTTCAGAAATCAGACAAATTTTCCATCAGCTTCGTTATTAACATTAAATAACCCTTAGAAGCAGTAAACTTTTTGCATTTATTTTGATGTAGTATTGGAGATTAATCTATTGCAAATATATATATAATATGTTTAAACCATATCCAAATCGGTTCATAAATATAAAAGATATAGAAAGTTTGTCAAGTGTTATTTTTTCATGCGGTATATCGATACTGTATTTTCAGATCCAATCAAAAAATTTATTTGAAAGTTTAGTTAAAATTCAGTTGAAAAATTCAAACAAGTTTTTCGATTCCTTTTGAAAATACAGTATCGATATACCGAATGAAAAAATAACACTTGATAAACTTGCTATAACTTTTATATTTGTACAGCTTATTTTTACAGTATAATAATAACAATAACAAGTGACAACTCTTTAAACATCTCTATGTTTGTGTCTATATGCAAAGCAGGCGAAGGGTAAGGGTTGACAGATTACAGTATACATAATGAATTTCAGCCCTGGCATCTCTTGCTTGAAGCCCTAGCACGAAACCTACCTAGCAAATGTAACTGTAAGAAACATATAAATGTACGAATGTAAATTTGGTGTGCTCCACGGGTTACTCCACCTTTCCTTTTCGTCGATAATCATTTTATTTGTAATTGTACCGAGTAATTAAAAACGCTCTATAGTCTCGTTTGTTTAAAAGTACGCAGGGGCTTTTTATTTAATATATATATATAACTTGTATTTTAAATTGAATGGACAATTGGCAAGTCTGTTTCTAAAAATCCTTCTCAAGTATATGACTTGTCGTGTCCAACTCTATGTTTTTTCTGCCGCGATGGCCGCCGTTCGTGTTCCTTGTCTTCGTTACTTGAAGTTGGCTACAATCCAATACAAGGAACACGACCAGTAGTGCCATTTATACAGAGCCGCATTTGGCTATGTTTCATGATGTGGGTAATGCAGTACATCATCCCCCTTTGGAAAAGAAGAGTTCGACAGGGTGATCAGCTCTGTCGCACTCTTCTTGTCCATGTAATTGTTTTGGATGAACCAATGGTACTTTATTAGGGTGTACCTTCCTTTTTTTCCATTTGTTCATTCAAATCAATTATTTAGACAAGTCATCATTTTGTACAATAAGTATTTATATGTTATTTATACTTACAATAGTTATAAAATATTTATACATTTTACCCTAGGAATATTTATATATTATTTACATTTATACTCAGTTTTGTTACATTTTAGAAAATAGTGATACAAGTTTTATAGCTACTTACATGTGGATTATAATTATTGATTTATGTTCTAGCTTTTAGTATGTATATCATTATATGACTTTAAATTCAGCGATATACTAGGAAGTGTTATTCATGTTATTCATGATTAAAATTCTGAACTATGATTTATTATCTTTAATGGAAAACATTTTTTTTTTTTTTGCTTATAACATAGTTAATTAATAAGTTATTTAGTTCACCTTATTTACTCTATTTTTATGTATTGTTGTTTTCCTTTTTGGTTTTTTCTTCGTAAACAGCAATATTTACTCCTTCAATATTTGTTACTGAATACGGGCCTTGATATATATATGAGTGCTTATCTCTGGGCTCTTTTTGTATAAGTACTTTATCGTTAATGCTAATAGTTATTGGACGTGCTGTTTTATCATACAACGTTTTATTTATACTTTTGTGTTTATTAATTAATTCTTTAGCGAGTAAATGTGTTTTTTGCATGCGATATTTCACCTCTTTTGCATAACTCTCTACATTATAAATTGGATCAATTCTGTTTTTATCGATTTCATAATGCCGTATATTAGGATGAAACATTCAAAAATTGCAGAAGCTATGATTTAGCACTTTTATCTGGTATTGGTATTGCTACTAAGTATTTTGTTAAGTCGCATATAATGGTAATTGCGAACTTGTTACCACTAATCGACTGAGGTATTGGTCCTACTGTGTCTATAACGACGATATCGAATGGCTTGCAGGGCGTTGGCGCAAAAACCATATTTTCTTTATTTTTTGGTTTTACTTTGTTTACCAAGCATTTTTCGCAAATTTTTATAAATTTCGCAATATCGCGAGTCATGCCTTTCCAATAGTATTTCGTTCGTAATTTGGCGTATAATTTTTTTGTTCCGAAATGTCCGCCTGATATCGGAACGTTATGGTAAATGGTCATTAATTTGAGTTTTTTGTCGTTGTCTGTCACTGTCTGTACAGGGTCCGTCAATATAACTTCTAAATTTCTTAAAATTTTATTCCAGCCGATTTTTAAATTTGCCATTGAAAAGTATTTGAAAAACTGATCATCTTTTGTAGTTCTACTTGCTTAATATTGCGTTTACCAGCTTCTTTTTCTAGCTTCAAAAGTAATTCATCTAAATGAATTATTTCGTTAGTAAACGCAACATTAATTAACTCGAGCTTTTTATGTTTTAGATGCGCATATATGTTTAAATTTATTATTTTACCGTTTTTGTCATGACTGATTTGACTCTTTACTCTCGGGATTTTTGTTGAAAAATTATACGAAAATTTGTCATATACTTGTAATTTAACTTCTTCTTCGTCCCTGTCTTCAAGTTTTTGTTGCGTTTGTTTGTTTTGTTTGTTTTGTTTCGTCATTGATCTTGTTTGTACTGCTAAGATTTGTATTGTTGAGTTTTTGAGTTCGGTAATTGAAATTCGAGATAGAGCATCTACGCCGACATTAGATTTTCCTTTTATAGGTATATTCTACAGTTAAATTGTATTCAGACAGTTCGAGTCGTATACGTGAAAGTTTTGAAGAGGGGTCTTTCATGTTGAACAAATAAACTAATGGACGATGATCTGATTTTACGTTAAAGTGTGTACCATAAACATATGGTCTAAATTGTTTGATGGCAAAATATATTGCTAGCAGTTCTAATTCAATTATTGCTTTTTTTTTGTTCTGCATTATTAAACGATTTTGATGCAAAGTAAACTGGTAAATCATTGCCATTGTGGTTTTGGCACAAAATAGCACCGCAACCAATTTTCGATGCATCGACTGTAATGGTAAATTCTTTTGTGAAATCCGGATATTGGAGAATTTTAGGAGACATTAGAGAGTTACGGAGTCTTTCAAAGGCAATTTCGCACGCGTTATCCAATTTAAATTCTACTTTCTTCCTGCTTAGTCTGTTCAAAGGTGCTGCTATTGATGCGAAGTCCTGTATGAATCTTCTGTAGTAATTAGCGAAAGCAACGAATCTTCGTACCGCGTCTTTGGATATTTTTTAATTGCAACAATTTTCGAATCGTCCGGCAGCAGCCCTTTGAAGGAGCACTTATGCCCTAGAAAAGTTACTTCAGATCGCATGAAGTTGTTTGTCTCTAAATTTTTGAGGTGGTGAACCTCGCTACACCCAATAACTATTACATCGTCTATGTAAAAAAAGGCTTGGCTTGGGGCAATGCCCGAAAAAGCAATAGACATCATTCTCGAGAATGAATTAGGCGCGACATTGAGACCGAATGGTAAAACCTTCCAACGGAAAGCACCACGGTCAGTGCTGAAAGATGTGATGTCCCTGGAATCTTTATGTAGAGGGATTTGATGGAAACCTGAATATAAATCTAGTGTTGAAAAGAATTTTGCTCGACCGAGGTTATCTAAAACGTCGTCTACTCGTGCCTGCGGAAATTTGTCAGCTATTAATTTTTTATTAACCGCCCTGAAGTCAACACACCTGCGGTATTTTTTCTGTGCGCTCGGGTCTTTTTTTGGTACTAGAATTAGTGGGCTATTGTAATTTGAGTAACTATGTTCAACTAAATCATTTTCTAGCAAATTCTCGACTTGTTTATTAATTTCTGTTCGTTGGGCATACAGCAATCTATAGTTTTTAATATAAACCGGAGCTTTATCTGAAAGTCTAAGTTTCTGTTCGTAAAAGTTATTCAATGTCATTACGTCCGTCTGACATAAATCAAGAAGTTCTTTTTTTGCATAATTTGGCATTTGCTTTACTAAAGTTGCCTTGAGTTCTTCTAAACGTTCTTGATTATCTAAAGCTTTGTTAATTTTGTAAATGTTAAAGTTGTTAATGTCTTCCGTTTTTATGTTGAAATCTTTTACGTACCTTACTTCATCTGTGGTATTAATTATTTTCAAAATTGGATTTTTCGTATCGACTATGCACTTGGCTGTAAAAACGCCATCGGAAATTTCATGGGAATCTACAAAAACTGGATTTTTGAAAATACGAAATACTTCGCACCTGGGTGGAATCGCTAAACTATTGCCGCATGTACTATGTAAAATTGAAATATGTACCCTTTTCGACCCGTGATTAATTTCTAATGTGTCGTCTGCGTAGTTGATTATGCATTTATTTGCTTTTAAGAAGTCCTTTCCGAGTATACCGTCTGAGGGAATGTTGAAATTGTCATCAACAACATGAAGAGTGTGCGGAATTAAAATGTTCGGTAATGTCAAGTTCGTATCTATTGTGCCTAATGTTGCAATCGCGTCTGATGTTACGCCTATGATGTTGATAATATTACTGTAATTTATTACTGCTTTACTTGTTACACTGGAAATTTTAATAACCGAAATGTCCGCTTGTGAATCTACTAAAAATGTGCATGTTTTGTCTGAGTCGGTGCAATTTACCTCAATAAAGTCGGAGTAGTTTAAGTTTAGACAGCAAATGGATTGTGTTATAGAATTTCCTAGTCTTGGTCCCTCAGTATTCGCGTCTGAGGGGCTTCGGCGTTTAAATTACGTACGTTGGCAGTATATCTGTTAACGGAACACGATGTATTGTTGTTTCTGTTATCTGTACTTGGTCTGTTGTAATTGCTTTGTTTGTTATTAAAATTGTTGCCTCGCCTATTGTTATTGCTATTTCCTCTACTGTGATAGTTATTTCCTCTGTAATTTGAATGGTGGCGCGAACTAGTCAGTGGAATTAACGTCAGGACGTTAATTCGCACCCCAAAAGCGAATTAATGTCAGTGACATTAAGACGCATGCCAAAAGCGAACTAAGGTCAATATTTTTAGCGAACTAACGTAATTGACATTAATTCGCATTAAGAAAGCGAACTAAAGTCAGTACATTTTTTTTATATTCCAAATTTTCATTTTTCATTATCACCTTCTAATTTTGATCATTATATCATGAATCTGGGATTTAAAAAATGAATCTGGGATTGACTTAGGTCAGATCCTCAATTTGGGGTATGATCCATGGTATTTATGTGCAGAACTCCTTTCCGCATTGGCGGCCTTCGGCCGCGCTTCAAAAAATAACCCTGGACTACGCCATTCTAACTCCGTGTGTGTGCCATAGGTAAAGACTCTCGCGCTTTGCCTTCTAACTTGGACTTAAGAAAAGCTATTAGGGTTGGTTGTAATGAAACATCTGCAAGGTCTTCGATTAGATCTATCTTATCGATGAATGACGGAAGCGATAACGGGTCTCCGCTGTAATTTTCACGCATAATCGAGGCCCAAAGGATAATAGCTGATCTTTTTTGCTCTGCTGTAGCCATATTAGACAAAGACGAAGTTTGAGGTTCAGATGAGTCTTCAAAACCGTGAAAATCTCCGGACAGAGATAATTTACCAACTTGACTTTTGACTGTACTAAATAGACGTGGAAGAGTTTAAACTGTCTGAGTTTACGCTTATTGTATCTAAATCTTCGGAATCTGACATGAATTTTGGAAGCAAAGGCAAAGTCTGCAGTTTAAGCTATGACGAAGTATGAGGACTTTAATTAGAAATGAGTGAAATAATAAATAAATTTTGGATGAATATACTATTTAAGTGAAGACTTGGATGGAATATATAGAAAATGGAATTTAAGCTGATATATGTTAAGTGGTAGAATACTTGTTATTTATGAAATCGATTTGGCCAATTGAAATTGAAATGTTAAAAAGACTTATCGGAATTTCACTCTGAAACGAAAGTGAGTTTGGGTTGAGGTTGAGGCAAAATTATATATTTTAATGTGCCGGCCCACCGTACACTGCAAAAAAAATCTAAATATGTTTTAATGTGCCAGCCGCACTGTACACTGCAAAAAATCCAATTTGTTTTAATGTGTCAGCCGCACTGTACACTGCAAAAAATCTAAATATGTTTTAATGTGTCAGCCGCACTGTACAAACTGTTAAAATTGTTCAATTAAATTAGTTTATTTGTAATTATATATGCACTCTAATGCAAAGAAAATATCGTATGTGCTTTGATTGTGATTGAATATTGAACTATAAAAAAACTACGTTAATTGAAAGAATGAAATTAATGAAAATGTGCATCTATTTGAAACTAATCAAGATACGGAAAAATTTTGATTGCTGCTCAACTCTGCCATGTATGTATGTGCTTTTTAGATATTTTTAATTCAGTTCAAAGAAAGATTTTTGTTTTTGTGCTTACAATTTTAAATTTTTAAATATATTTTTTTTTTTTTAATTTTTTTATTTTTTTTTATTTAGTATGTGTATCAAAAACCAAACTACGTATTAATGAAATTCATGTAAGTTCAAGGACTGTACATATCAAGCAAACTACGAACCATACCTAATGCTGCACTTGTTGTTGCTGCTATTTGCTGCTGCGTGCTGTACTTGATACCGTTGCTGATGCTTATTTTTACCGCTACTCTGGTTTGTTGGTGGACAGTTATTTTGCCATGTACTATATTTTGTTCCGTTATGAGTCCATCGCCGCTTGGTACAGTTTTAATATATTCAATATATATTTGAAGATTTTGTGTTTTTTTATATACAATTTTTTTGTAGATTTTTGTATTTTATATATTTTTGTAGATTTTGTATTTTATATATTTTTTTGTAGGTTTTTGTATTTAAAATTTTTTTTGTGTAGATTTTTGCATTTTCTATTTTTTTGTAGATTTTGTATTTTTTTTGTTGAATTTATGTATATATGTTTTTGAGGGTTTTTCCATTTTAAATTTTTGATTATTCTTGTATTTTAAGTTAGAAATATTGTAGTATTTTAAATTGAAAATTTTTTTTGTTGTATTGGGTTGAATTTAAATTCTTAGAATTTGTATTTCAAAATAAAAATGAAATTTTTTTGAAGGTTTCGCAACTTAAATCGGAATTCATTTCCGTTTGTTAGATGCCCTTCAATTAAATTGAATTAAAAACATGTTTACGCTTGCACAAGAACGCGCTTGCGCCGCCATTTTGTCGGACCACCGTCACGGTCGCCATGTAAATTTGGTGTGCTCCACGGGCTACTCCACCTTTCCTTTTCGTCGATAATCATTTTACTTGTAATTCTACCGAGTAATTAAAAACGCTTTATAGTCACGTTTGTTTAAAAGTACGCAGGGGCTTTTTATTTAATATATATATATAACTTGTATTTTAAATTGAATGGACAATTGCCAAGTCTGTTTCTAAAAATCCTTCTCAAGTATATGACTTGTCGTGTCCAATGTGTTTGTTTTTTCTGCCGCCATGGCCGTTCGTGTTCACGTGCACACGACCAGTAGTGCCATTTATACAGAGTCGCATTTGGCTATGTTTCATGATGTTGGTAATGCAGTACACGAATACATATTTATGTATAGTAACTTTATAGTAAATGTCTATTTACAGCTTCAATTTTTACCAATAATTGTATTTTATTATTCCCACAACACTGTACGAAAGCTGTTTAATTAATAAGATAATAAGCCAAAAAATATTCAACCAGCATTAATCGAATAAATACAACTATTCGGTACCACTATTCCAATATTTAAACAAATATTGCTACTACTTGTGCACACATTTGAACACGTAAACATACATACATACATACAAAACATAAATGCACGCTCATTGGTACAAGCAAAGAAAGCAGCGAATATAGTTTTAAAAATCTATTAATAAAAATATTCGAATAAACGAATAATACTATTCGAATAAGCGAATAAATATTCGAATAATGAACACTATTCGAATTTTTTGTACCCGTCGAATAAAAGTTTTACTTATTCGAATAGTCCCATGCCTAGTATACACGTTCATATAATTACATGTGCACATTAGGCTGGTCCTTATCATATACCAAAATTTTAATTTTTAGATATTAAAATGCAGGACCCCTTCAAAATGTTCAAAGTTTCATCAAAAAATATTTATGTTAACCCGTGCCGCATCGAGGTTAAAGTTTCTAACAGAGACAAAAAATAACTCGTCGGCTTAGGTCGCAACGGTGCTAAGTACCATTTTTCAAATTTTACAGGAGAGACAAAAAACAATATAAAAACATAAATTTAAATTAGGGATTTCGGTTTTTTACGTCATGTTACTCAATTTTAGAGTACAATAAGTGGACGCTCATAAAAAAACAAAAAAATTTAATTTTCGCCGAGTTATATGCATTTTTGGGACTTAGCACCTTTTTGCCAGCTACTTTTAATTTTTTTCACTGGACTTAGCACCTTTTCCCAAATCAAAACACCTGCGAGTGAACCAAAGCAATTTTCTGAGTATGAGGGTTCTTAGAGGTTCTTCCGTAGAATTTTTACCTGGTCTTAGATTTCTTATATTAAGCCTAGTTCTACCACAATCCGCGTTTAAAGCTCAAATGACCTATTTTTTGAAGCTCTGTTACTCTGCAATTAGTAGCAATATTTGGACCAAAATACATTATTCTAAAACCCTAGGCGTTTCTTTTTATCACACAACAGCGTTTTACTATCGCCGATTCATAGCAGAAAAGCAGGAGTAGATTTTATTGCACAACTTTTGACGAAAATGAACTTTTGTGAAAGTCGACAAGTAAATGTGATTTAGGTTCTTGGAAGTCTGAATATGATAGCCCAAACATTTGTCTTTACTAATCAAGGTCAAAAAGTTATGTGTCAGTTAAAAAGGAGAAGTGAGGTCAGCTGACGTAGATGATCCCATTTAACATATGCATTCATAGTCGAAATAAAGTAGGTACTTAAGTTTATGTTGGTTTTTATGACATATAGGGCGTTGGAAATTGTGTCAAAAAACCCACGCTAACTTTATTAGCTACTATTTTTCGAATATGAATATGCCACATATACTTTAACTTTAAATTTTCAAATTCGCTTGGACTTAGCACCTTTTCCTTTCATTGGTGGACATAGCACCTTTTCTAATCAATGCAAAAAACGCATTTAAAAACAGAATTGTTATGCAATTCATGATGTAAGTAGTGTATATTAACTGTTTCTAGCATTCTGCATCAAAACCTGAAAAAACCCAAAAGGTGGACTTAGCACCTTTGCGACCTAAGCCGACGAACTGTTATTTGAAATTTTTGTATCAAAAACGTTGCTCGAATTCTAAAATTTATTCAAAACTTTGCTTCATAAGAGTAATTCGATGACGAAAAAAATTTATTTTTCAAGTAAGAGTTGTTTGTCAACGTTTATTATATTTTTTGAAAATAATAGTTATTTGTCAACGTTTATTTTATTTTTTGGAAATAATAGTTATTTGTCAACGTTTATTTTTTACGTTGCTAAATAAGTGTTATTGATGAGAAATATTTGTTTTCTTTGCCAAAAAAAAATTGAGTTTGAATGTTAGGAATACATTTGAAAAAAAGAACAAGGGCACACTTAGGCCAGTATCATAAGGCCCGTTGTGATACCACGTGAGCACACCGTTACACCTCCTCTTCGAACCATTTTGAAGAATTGATGAAGGACATCAAGTACCTGATATCATACTTTGCATTTTGGGGAAAGTGGTCCAGGAAGGGAACTCCCTCTCCGCGTTCCTCCCTATAAGGCAACTCCCGGTTAGTGTTCTTGTTAACTCAGTTGGTTCAGGTTCCCTATCTACTCCGCATGCATGCCTTCCTTCCTTCGTTCTGCTATAATCAGGCCAGGTGTACCTATCAATATTTCCCTTGGCTCCCCCTAAGGGTACCTACCCTTATTTCTAGTCTAATGGCGCTGCTATTGCCTTTATTGCTGCTTGGCTGTCTGAAAATATCTTTACTTAACTAGTTCCTGATGGATATGAAAAGAGCTACCGCAGACCATGAGGCATATCCATATAAGGCAAAAAGTCAGATTCATAGATACATACTTAGTAGCACTTCGGAATCTCCTTTATCACTTTAAAGACTTCAATTAAAATATAAAAAAATATGAATATAATCCACGACAATTATTTGTAAAAACATTTAAAGAGAAGACTAAAATGGTATTATGTTTTATGGTTTATTCAATATTATTATTATTATTCGCTTTCACAAACATAATGGCTGCTAGTTTTTCCTCACTCAAATTATATCTATCGTCATTGAGCAAAACTTTTAAAGAAGAAAATGAGCTTTCTACTGTTACTTGCGTTGAGAGAGCTGCATGAACTATATAAGCAAGTTGGCGCAAATATGGAAACTTATATTTATTTTCCTCCCAGTATTGGAGTAAATTTGAATTTATGTCAAGCCGATGCGGCTTAAAATTATCAATTTCGTTAAAAGCAACCAACAGTTCCCTGCAGCATTCGCTTTGCCCCTCAGCGTCTGACTAAGAATCCACTTCCAAACCTCTAATGTTTGCTTGACTAATTCGGAGCAGCTTAAATTTGTAAAATTACAAAAATATAGGAACAAGTAACGAACCGGGTTTAAAGAAATTACGTTTTTAAGTGCACCTTAGCCCTCATTTCCTGCACCGTGTTCAGAGTGCAGCGAAATCTAGGATCCAAATAGAGAGCGGAGGTTGAAACACCATTTTCTAAAAGTGATGTTTCTCTTTTTTCACTGAAAGGGATCATCTTATCTACCGCCCTCACTTCGTCCTTCAAAGTAAGACATGCTTTGAAAAAATCTTCTAAAATCATGTCTTCCCTTTGCAATATGAGGGTTACATTATACGCTGGTGCAGGGCCGTGCGCAGGGATTAGCCTTGGGGGGGGTTTAATTTAGATTTGCATTCGCAAGCATTTTTCACTAAGATAAACATATTAGCTGAAAGAGATAGCTAGACCCATACATCATTAATTTAAATGTTCTTTAACTTTTCTGAAACTGCATACTCTGATGCCTAAAACTATACCCCAGAAAAGTTTTTTGGTTGTACATATTCAGTGTTGCCATTTTTGTGCTTTTATAGCTAGATCTAGCTCTTTTTTTTGCGTTTAGCTCTAAAATTCTGTTTTAGCTACTATCTTTTTTCTGGTCCTTTCTTTTCATTTTTAGCTCTTTTTTCGCTACAAATTTATTTGGACAAATTGTATTGTAAAATGAAGAAAGTTTGTATTTCTTTTATAATCGATGTCGAAATTATTATATTAGCTTCATTGTGTACCATGTGGCAACTCAGTTTCCCTCACCGATGACAAATACCTAAATCGGTTAACTTGGTCGAAAAACATTCGTAAATGCCATATGTTTATTTTGCGAACAAGAATCAAAATGGAAAGGTAAGTACAAGTAAATTGTGTGTAAAAAACACTTTCCTAAATTGCTAAAGATTCTGAACAACCTTACTTCTTCTTGATCTTACGTCTTCATGATAAATAATCAGAAAAATATTTCAAGATTTTTGATTTCTGAGTCAGAAATAAAATGACTTCATTTGGCTTTAACGCAAAAATAAAAATTATTTTTGAGTTTTATTTATTAAAAATTAAATATTGTTTTTTTAACTATTTATGAAGCTTGATAATTTTTCAAGAACACACTTATTTTTTTTGTTGAGTTAATTATGTATACTTTTTATACGTTTTAAACATCAAAATCTATACTATAACTAGCAGACCCGGCCACGCGTTGCTGTGGCTAAGGTTCTTGTTATATTACATAGGAGTAAACGGTAGGAGAACACCAGTCATGGGGACCACCGTGTTATTTTACCCAAATGCTAATTGTAAGAAAGCATGGCGACCTCCTTGAAAGATTTCCTATCACCGTTGATATGAATTTCCAAATGCACCGTTGAGGAAAAATTAATACAAAAGAAATATGTATGTTATTAAAATTTTTTTTATTTTTTGTGTTCAAGTTTGGAACAAATTAGTATATTACAAAGTTGTAAGTAAGTTACACGTGATACCTAAACTTATAAATGATAAGTAGGCAGCAATTTTTTGAACAATGAAGCAATTGTAAAAATACGAATAACGGGGTTTCACAAAATGCGTTCACTACAAAATATGTACATATATGTATTTGATTTCTACTTATCCCTCAGCAACACGAAAACGTATGTACATATGTATGTTAATTTGGTTTTATTTAAAGCGTCATCCATACCGAGCGCTCGCTTAACTTAAATCGATTCATTTGGTTGACAGCGAACAAACACACAAACAGCTTTTTTTAGAAAAGGTGCTCCTATTGTTTAAACAATTTTGGTTAAAAAATATATGTATCAACTATTTTTTTTGATGCAGAACGAAAGTAAATATTTCAAAGTTTAACTTCAGGTAAGTTTCATTCTAATCGGTGGATCCGTTTATGATTTGTGGCTGTGTAAACAAAAAAATTTATGGTTTTTTACCGATTTCCACTCCCCCTTGAGATATAAGGTATCCTATCTTTCAAGTTGGATCAAACTGTAGATGCTGTGCAAATTTCATTAAAATCGGTTGAGTAGTTTAGGAGCTCACCCTGATCGAACATGTGACACGTGATTTTTATATATTAAGAAGATTAATTTATAGAAAAGTCGTAAATTAAAACTTTCTTTGAAAAAATTACTGGGGATGACTTAGGGAATGCTGTAGAGTTCATCTGATCCATTTTTAAAATTATTGTCTGTCTGTTTGAACTTAAATATCTCGGAAACTAAGGAATGGATTTTGATGAGAGTTTCACTAATAGACTGCTTCAAGCTTAGAAAGGGACATGTACTTTGTTTTATCAAAACCGAACGACAAACAAAAAAATACTGATTTTTAGGGAGGTATGTACCTATGAAATTTTTTTTTCTTACACAATTTTATATAAAGAAAAATTCACTTACTTTGTCAAAAAAAAAACTAAGCGTTCCTCTAAATTTTTGTTCAGCTAAATCAAAAATCAATTGCATAGGTACACTGCCGTCCTATGTGGGGATTAGCATATCTATATATATAATCTATATATATAAAATAGGATGTATGTACGTATGTATGTATGTATGTATGTTATAGACTCCGGAACTACAGCGCCGATTTTGTTCATATTTACAGGATAGCTCGGTAGGAGTCCGGAGAGTGTTTATGTAAAGTGTTATTCCGGGAAGTGGACCAGGGACCGAAATATTCCAAACTTTTTTATTTATACTACGATTTCCTTCAAATTTGGTACAAAGGTAGTCTTTTACTTTTGTTAAAATTTGCGGTAACTTTTTTTCCGGGAAGTGGACCAGGGACCGAAATATTCCAAACTTTTTTATTAATTGTGCGATTTTCTTCAAATTTGGTACAAAGGTAGTATTTTACTTTTGCTAATGGGGTAATTTTTTTTCCAGGAAGTGGACCAGGGACTGAAATATTCCAAACTTTTTTATTTGTCGTGCGATTTTTTCCCTAAATTTGGGCAGAACAACGTCTGCCGGGTCCTTCTATCTTTAATAAAACTCTAGGTAAGTTGCGTCTTTATATTTGAAATTTCTTTGAAAAATGACTGGGGATAACTTGGGGAATGTTTAGGCACAGGTAAGGAGTCAAAAAGAGGGGAGATGACAAAATGTCGAAGTTAGACTATTAAAAAACGCCTTTACTTACTAAAAAATACTTAAGTGCTTTTTAGCTCTTTTTTACATGTTTTGGATTTTCTTGAACAAATCTAGCTCTTTTTTTCTCGAATCTAGCTTCAAAATAAATTGTATCCTGGCAACACTCTACACATTTTCTGTATTTGATAGAGAATTGGTGATATGATGGCATATCCCAGCTAACCAAAAGTGCAAAAAAAGACTCCTTTCGGAGCCATAAAACGCTCATTTTTAAGAGCTTTACTCTCCAAATGGAGGGAAAAATCGTTCCAGGCGGGCACTCCAACGAAGTCATAAAAAAGAGTCCTTAATGAGTATGATTTCGATGAATTTGAAGCGTTTTATGACTCATTTTAAACGAACTGCGGAGCCTTTTATTGGTGCTTTTCTGAACCTTTTTCGGAGCCCTTTATTCCTCCGTTCTGAGGGTTTTTGGAGCCTTTTCAGACTCCTTTCGCAGCCTTTTATTGGTGTTTTTCTGAAGCTTATTTGGGGTCATAAATAATAAAAAATAAGGTTTATGAAGTTTTATTGACACAATTCGGAAAATATGAAATGTGCTATGTTCATTTTCTACACACTATTGATAAATGTCCATGAAAAATGCGATCTTTATCTTCTGTGAGGTAAAATAAAAAAAACCTCAGAAAATGTTTGAAAACATTCAAATAATTGAACGTTGTCGCTCATCTGCTCTCCAACGTTCATTTTCTAACAATTCTCTTTACGCCTACAACAAAAAGTGTCAGAAAACACTAGAAATCTTTCATATATGTAATTGAGCCTTGCAGTTCATTCGCTCTACAATATTCATTTCTTCTCTCCGAAAACGCTCCAATTACGGACTCTTTTTGGATGCTTTTTTTGGAGCGCTCCGACTTTTCAAAGCTGGGACTATTCGCACTTTTATAAATACATGGCTATAATCAATGTCGGTTTAACAAAAGTTATGAGTCAAGATTCAATACTTCAATGCTCCAGCGAGTGGCTACATCTAATTGAGGCTTAAACAAGTTGAGCATTTGGATTCTGTGCCTATTGAATGAATTAATGTTGGTGTTAAAATTGCGTAACAATTTAAGGTGGAGAGGAGGAAAGTGGGAAAGAAACGGGTGTGGATAGGCAGAGGGAGAAGTCAATGTGGAGTGGTGTCTAATCGAGAGGTAGCGAGGGAGAAAGATGTCGGACGAGAGCAAAATAAAGATAAAGAATATTTTACATTAAAAATATTTGTCTTACCGAAAACCAAGAGTCCTTGAAGCGTTGGATATCATTTGCATATATCCCGATGACAAAAGGTCATTTACAGCCAATTGTAGGGTATGTGCTGCGCACTTGATTGATGTAATAATTGTTCGCTCAGGAATTTGAATAGGTGGTATGTCCACACCACCCTCTTCCACTACTGTTACGTCGGTGTCTAGTTCTTCACCGCAGCTATCACTCGTTTCCAATATATCAACGGCCTTTTCCATATTTCGGCCGTTATCGGCGTAGTGACTGTATATACATATTTGCTTTGCACTTATTTCAAATTAATTTAATTTAATGGATACCATGCTATTCTTGGCCACATCCATTATTATTTTCTTCATAGACAAATACTTATCTGATATAACTCACATATATTTAGCAAGTTAATGGGTGTTATTTAAAGGCCACTAAATGTTTGCTGCGTTAAAATCTTAAAAGCATTTAATAGTTGGCAATGCTTGGTTGTCAATTCGACACAAGCATTACTTCGGTCTTTGTGGTGGTCACTGCAAATTTAAATTTTTTGTCAGGAGCATCTTCCTTACCAACATCATTTAGCTTTTTTTGTTTTTACAATTCGAGGTGAGCTACGACCATGTGTCTGTTCAAATTGGTCACATTTTCTCCATAAAATTTGCAGCCGCACGATTTGCATATATTTGTATTTCGCTTTCGCCCCATATTTTTGTTTGGGAATGAAAACTATATTTTTTTGAGCTCTAATGATCGCCAACATCAACGTAATACGCATAGCAGAAATATTTGAAGGTAGTTCCACTTCTTCTTCTTCTCCGTTTGATTAGCCATCTGACAAAAATCGTGTTCCGTACTTTTCGTGCTACCAGTTCTTTAACAAAAAAAATCCACCATTTTTCTTATAGTTAAATGAAAAGCATGAAGCATTTTTCTCGGTTTTTTTTTCCTTTCGGAGACAACCAGTGTTGCCAGGATACAATTTATTTTGGAGCTAGATTCGAGAAAAAAAGGGCTAGAAAAGAGCTAGATTTTTTTCAAGAAAATCCAAAACATGTAAAAAAGAGCTAAAAAGCACTTAAGTATTTTGTATGTAAGTTTTTACATTTATTTCATACTACCAGGTTACCCAGCTTTGATCGGTATGTACATAAGTAGTTAATAAATTCTTGCTACCCTCAATTGCGAAAACAATTTACAGACTGAGAAGGTTCAGAACAATATTTATTTTCCCACATTATATCCCTTTTATGTCTACGGCAACAAACTAAAGTAAAGGCGTTTTTTAATAGTCTAACTTCGACATTTTGTCATCTCCTCTCTTTTTGACTCCTTACCTGTGCCTAAACATTCCCCAAGTTATCCCCAGTCATTTTTCAAAGAAATTTCAAATATAAAGACGCAACTTATCTAGAGTTTTATTAAAGATATGCTGATACCCACATAGGACGGCAGTGTACCTATGCAATTGATTTTTGATTTAGCTGAAATTTAAAAAAAGTGAACAAATATTTTAGAGGAACGCTTAGTTTTTTTTTTTTTTGACAAAGTAAGTGAATTTTTCTTTATATAAAATTGTGTAAGAAAAAATTGGGTATCAAAAGACGCGTATTGACCCCAGTAACTATAATCCGTAGTCAGATTTTTCAATTTTTGTTTTGGTGAAGAGATATTTGCACTTAAAGTTTGCAATTTTCTGTCATTTTCATGTGGACCTCTACAATTACAATTACGAAAAAAAATTGGGATAGCGTAGCTGGTGTTGGACCGGCTGATTGTTATTTTTTTTAGCTCGCGGAGGCCTAAGGAAAGGTGTTCTGCACATAATAAACATGGATCGGGCCCCCAATCAGGATTTGTCCTGGCTCATTTTTTGGTTTTTTGTTAATAACTGTTTAAGCAAGAGCTTTTACTTGTTACCGAAAATATTAAATTTATATTTGGGGGTGTATAACTGCATGTAGGCGAATAAATAAAAAGCCGGTCCGCTTAATGTGAGCGATAGTAACATTCTGATTTATTGAAATTCAATTATGTATACACAAAGCATAAAAAAGATGAGCGAAAGAGTTTCTGTGAGATGGAACTAATTGTAGTGTGTATGTGTGTGTGTATGTTTGTATTACAAGAGTAGGTACCCTGCAGTGAAACACCAAACTAGTCAGACACCATACTAGTATACAACTACAATTTTCTGGTTGAAATCATACTAGTCTGAAAAAGTCTATTCCATACTAGTATTCAACTACAATTTTCTGGTTGAAATAATACTAGTTTTAAAAAGTCTATTCCATACTAGTATTCAACTACAATTTTCTGCTTGAAATCATACTAGTCTGAAAAAGTCTATTCCATACTAGTATTCAACTACAATTTTCTGGTTGAAATCATACTAGTCTGAAAAAGTCTATTCCATACTAGTATTCAACTAAAATTTTCTGGTTGAAATCATACTAGTCTGAAAAAGTCTATTCCATACTAGTATTCAACCACAATTTTCTGGTTGAAATCATACTAGTCGGAAAAGGTCTATTCCATACTAGTATTCAACTACAATTTTCATGTTCAAATTGTTCTAGTTTGAAAAAGTTCAAACTCTAATTACCTTATATGCATTCTTTTAACTATGAAGTTATTAAAACAAAGTTTTCTTTTAGTTTCAGGTGCATTGACCTTTTCAATCAAAATTTTAAAACATCCTTCCAATTCTGCTTTAACCTCGTAACGACACTGTATAAAATATTCCTTCTAATGTGAAAATGAATCTGGAATCTTAAATTGGGAATCAATATGCAAAACTGAACTATTTAAGTGGTTTTTTTTAAGATACAAGGTTACAGCAGAAATGAGACGAAATGCATTGAAAGGTTCAACCTTTTTCGAACTAGTTTGATACTAGTCCCACTGGGCTGAAATTTTACTAGTTCATTTCATTCCATTTTGAACTACTATGAAACTGGTATATTTCAACTATATGCAAACTAGTATGTATATACTAGTAGATGACTGGTATGTTCTGGTCGAAATCTGACAATTGAAATGTCGTAGGACATCAATATTGTAAAAATACCAGTTGCTTATCTATATGAAAATATGACAGTTGGCTGACTAGTTGGGCTTAGTGCACATACTAGTTGTAAAGTAGGTTTCAACTAGTTGGTTCGATTGCAGGGTAGTGTTCTGTTGTGTAGTTAGTGTACTTAGATTTAAGTTATTGAGTAGTAATAAACAATGATACAGGGTGTCCCATAATTATACGGACACAGCGCCTCGCATGTTTGATCCAACATCGCGGCCCCGTTGAAAGTATCCACTTTTAAGAGACTGGCAGTACTGCAATTTTGTGTATAGGTCGGCAGCAATTTCCATTGGCAGTGCGAAGATGCACAACACGGACTTGGCCATCTCGTCCTTGTACGGTGGACTCTACTCGGTGGCAAATTATCATCATGTATGAGGACAACGGTGCCTTCTGTGATATTGGGTAAAGGCTTGGTCCACTTGACTCGTGATCGTAATTAATTTATATAATCGGCTGACCAACGGCGGCAAAAGCGTTGTTTGATGGCGGTGATTGTGTCATACCGATCTAAATGCGACAGATTTCTGTCTTCGAATGAACGCTCAGGTAAGGCGCAGGGATGAACCAACCAAGAAATGTGCTGGTGTAAGTGGATCAAAATCGTTGGGATCTGATGACATAGGCAAAAGTGGGCGAGAATTGAGTATAGCCTCCACTTCGACAGCTACTGTGCTGAGTTCCTCGAATCTTAATCTTGTATTTATTAATGCCCGATTTAACAGTCCTTTTGCACTTTTGACTGCGGCTTCCCAAAGACCACCGAAGTTTGGAGCGCTGAAAATTAATAAATTCAGATGAACAATATTTATAAATTTCTTCCTGAGTATTAGATTTGAACAAAAATTGCTTAAGTTCTTTTAGTTGATTAGATGCCCTAACGAAATTTGTAGCGTTATCGCAAAATATATCGCAAGGCAGTTTTCTACGACCACCCATGCACTTGAGAGCGTTGAGAAACGAATGTGTCGAGAGATCGGATACAACCTCAATGTGTACTGCTTTCGTAACTAGGCAGACAAATACGGCCAAGTAAGATTTCATAGGAGCCTTGCCTCTGATTCTCAAGTAAGTGTTTATTGGTCCGCAAAAGTCGACTCCAGAGCGTTGAAATGGATGAGCGGGAGTCAGACGTGTGACTGGCAGTGGTCCCATGACCTGTTGAGCCAGTACCGGCTTGTAGCGTACACAATGTACGCAAGATCGAACAATGCGACGTGCCAAGTCCCTGGCGTTAACAATCCAATACTCCAGACGTATCATGACAACCAATGCTTTATGGCCGGCATGACAATTTCGAAGATGCAAGTGTCGAACGTAGTTTAGCACAAATTGAGAGTTGCTAGGCAGCAGAATTGGGTGTTTCTGAACGTCTGGTAGATCTGCATAGTCCAAACGGCCACCAACTTTGATGAGATCGAATCCAGTTGATCTGTCGATGAAAGGAGTTAAAAATTTTAGATTACTTTTTAAAGGTTGATTTTTATGTAAAAGTATAAGATCTTCAGAGAAATAATGCTGTTGCAAATTCCAAACTATACAATGTAATGCGTGTCGCAATTCTTCAGGTGATGGAGAAGGTTTAAATCTTGTTTGATTTCTGCACGAGTTGTAGAATCTAAATAACAAGGCAACGAGACGTAAGCAACGTGAGTATGAGCTGATGCCATTAACGATGTCGAGAATATAATTTGTGTCCTTGATGATTGTTAACACTGTTTTGCTTTTTTCAGCGTTAATAATGTCCAAGTCGAGATTTACTGCTTCCTTGCTCGATGGCCATTTGGTCTGATCTTGCAGCAGAAATTCTGGGCCGGTGAACCAATTTGACGCTTGAAGTTCTGAAGTGGAGAAGCCTCGGGAGACAAGGTCCGCTGGGTTGTCTTTCGTTGGTACATGCTCCCAATGTGCACCCACTGTAAATTCGTGAATGTCCGATACTCTAGTTCCGACGAATGTTGATAGAGTAATAGAGTGTGGTTTAAGCCAATGCAAGACTAGTTGGGAATCGGTCCAAAAGTAAGTAGTTACGAGTTGGTTCGAAAATATATGTTTAATTTTGGCGTAAAGACAAGCTAAGAGATGAGCACCGCAAAAGCTCGAGTTTAGGGAGGGACTGTTTCTTAACTGGCGCGACTCTAGACTTTGATGTGAGTAGTTGAACTTCGATATGACCATCGGGACTTTCTGTTCGTAGATATAAAGAGCAGCCATATGCTCTAATTGATGCGTCACAAAATCCATGAATTTGCACGATACATGCGTTGGGCTGTAAACAATAGCGTGATACTTTAAGTGATGAGATGGATTTCAACGATGATAAACAGTTTATCCAAGCTTGATGTACATGCTGGGGTACAGACTCATCCCAGTCGAGTTTTAATAGCCATAACTCTTGTAGAATTATTTTCGATGTAATTACCAATGGAGATAGCAATCCAAGTGGGTCGAATAGAGATGAAGCAATAGACAATATGGTTCGCTTGGTGACTGTATTGGTTTCCATTTTGGGTTGAAATGTGTACGAAAACACGTCGGTACGTTGATGCCAAGTTAACCCCAATGTACTGGTAACAGAATCGTCGCTAACGTTTAGTTCCTTTGCAGCTTCACTCTCCATAAAGTCTGGATGATTTGAGTGCCATTTAGATAATGGAAATTTTCCTCGTTGAAGTACTTCGATGACTTGGAACTTAAGCTCATGCAAAGCAGCTGCCTCGTCAGATCCGCATAGGAAATCGTCCACATAAAATGATTTGACTGCTGATGCGCCGATTGGAAACTCAGTAGCGTATTGATCTGCTAAGTAATGAAGGCTTTGTATTGCGAGATACGGGGCTGAGGCTGTGCCATATGGGACCGTACTGAGCTGGTATGTCTTGAGATCTAAGTCGGGAGAAGTTCGCCAAAGTATATATTGATATTGACAGTCATTTTTATTCATAAGTACTTGCCTGTACATTTTTGTAACATCTGCGGTGACATCATAGCGATATAAGCGAAAACGAAATAATAGCAAGTACAGCTCTTGTTGAATAGTTGGTCCCACTAGCAAGATGTCGTTCAATGATATTTGCGATGAGGTGCGACACGATGCGTCAAATACAATTCGAAGTTTGGTCGATGTACTGCTGGGTTTGAGTACGCAGTGATGCGGTATATAATAATGTGACTCGTTAATTTTTGGATGTTCCACAACGGACATATGACCAAGGCTTTCATATTCTTCCATAAACGAAATGTACTGAGGGTGAATTTCGGGTGAATGTTGAAGACGTTTTTCGAGAGCGAGAAATCTTCGACGAGCGATATCGAAAGACTCTCCGAGACGGGTGGGATCATCTTTGAATGGTAAATTAACAATTATCCGGCCAGTACTATCTCGTGGTGTAGTTTTTACGAAATGATCCTTACAAATACGATGATCCGGTTTACTCAGTTTTGATGATGCGTCGATGGTTTCCAACTTCCATAAACGTTGCACATTTTCGTCGATAGAACTTTCACGTCACGCTCGCCACGATACCTTCCGGAGACGACCCAACCAAATAATGTTTTTTGAAGCGTAGGTAAATTTGGACCGAGACGAATTAGGCCCACAGCAAGAGCTTCGAAGAATGCCTCCGTCCCAAGTAATAAGTCGATACGACGTGGTCTGAAGAAAGTCTCGTCGGCCAATGTCATATTGGCTGGTAAATTCCAAGCAGAAATATCGATCTCAGTATCGGGCTGGTATGCAATGTGAGACGTGACTCCGAATTGCAATGACAATTGAAACGCTGACGTAAGCGATTTAATTGTCGTCAGTAATGAAATTGACCTGAGAACATGAATCAAGTAGAGCTCTTCCAAGTTTGTACATACCTGACGAGTCTTGAACTAAAACCATAGCTGTAGCCAGAATAACTTGTCCACAATCCGATGCATCCATATGTGAGTGGGTAGCGGCTTGCTGATTGCCTGTTTGAGGTCTGCTAGACGAACTCGATGTAAATGACGGTGGTTGCCATGGAGTTCGAGAAGCTTGCAATGAATTTGTTGTATTAGTTGGAGTTTGAGCCATAGCCGTTACATCTGAAGTTGTCGATGCTGATTGTGGAGTGATAGCACGTTGAAAATTGTTGTCGTTGTGCACTAAAGTATGGTGTGTCCGATTACATGTATGGCACCGATGTTTCGAGGGGCACTGAGCCATCCTGTGACCGCTACCCAAAAAGTTAATGCATAAATCGTATTTCTTGTAGATGTCGAACCGCTGATTCGTATTTTTCTCCAAAAATTGTGGGCAACCTATTAACTTGTGTTTCGAGCTAGAGCAAAGTACACACATTGATTTAGTTACTGCAAAAGACGAGTGATGATTGGTTGTGTTTAAACGATTAGTTTTCCTTGATTCGAGTTTACGATTGTCAGACGAGTCCGATGAATGTAGAAATTGGCAATAACGTTCCAAGACTTCGGTACATTGGGACCAGTTGGGGAGGGATTTATAGTCTTGGGACTCATTCCATTTTTTGCGGGCTTGTTGATCGCACTTGCCTATAACGATGTAGATGAGTATTGACTGTGCGATGTTGGTACTTGTGCCCAATGACTCCAACGAGCTATAAATGGCCGACGTCTTGTCTACTAGACTGCGCAAGAGTTGAGGGTTTGCCTTGTCAACAGTTTGCAATGTGAATAGGGAAGCTATGTTCTCAGGCCTGTAGCCATGGGAGGGCATTGAGGGGCAATGCCCTACCTTAAAATTAGAATGCCCTACCTTAAAAACGCCAACAAGTGAGATGAATTATTATACATAGTTCAATTTTTTGTAATAGTTTGAGATAAAAAATTATTTTATATAGTTTGAGTTAAAAAATTGCGAATTTGGCGCTTTTTTCTATGCAAATCTCATTTTCCCCGATTTGAATTCCATCACATTTGACCAAATTTCCCTAACAATACAATCCACAGATCATCCAAATAGCAACCTTTTGTCTTTGTATGTAATGTACTATGTATTAGGTATTGAATAATCGAAGGAGACATTTTGAATTATATGTTTTTTATATGAAAGGAGGCGTGTTTACATACCGATTACGCCCACTTTCAAAAATTTTAAGAACTATATCACATGGCACACCTACACGACTCCGGCTCTAGAGTTTTATTCTTTTTGCTTTTCAGGTTCCGAAAATACCCCGTTACAAACATATGTTAAAGTTGGTATATTTTTAGTTATATATATAAATGGTTATCAAGTCACTCATTGAATTATCTTCAACCATTTTCAAGATATCGCTATAAAAATCTCAAAATGGGCCCCTTAAGAATATTTTTCCCCAATTAGCCTTTCTGTTGCATTTAATTTTTTCTTAATATTTTCGGCTTTAATTAGGTCTCTCGCCTATTTATGTATGGCGGTTGGTCGAATATCTTCTATTAATTATATTTCTATTCACATATCATTTCCATCAACGCGATTGGCCTGGTTGCTACGGTTACCATCAACGGATGCTTGAAGTTGCCGACGACCTTAACATTCGTCGTATTCCCACTTATAGACGAAACAAGTGATCAAACAGTTCAAAAGTGTCAACAAGTGTGCAAGTGTACGGTTAAGATTATTTAAGACAAAAATCGATACAATTGTCATACATTTATTGATTTTGCGATGGATATAAGGGCATTTTTGGAAAAAAACGAAGAGCTGAGGACAAAAATGACTACGAAGAACCTCACTGTTCAAAACAGGGGGAAGCACAAAATGCAACCGCTTCTTCTTCTTCCATGAAAACAGGTTTGTTAACACATGTTGGAAATGTTTGTATGGGTATTCCTTCAGATATAGCACAAACCGGAGAACCAATAAAACAAGTTGTTTTAGACACATACCCGAAACAACATAACAGGGCCTTTGTTTCCGATTGGTTCAAGCGCTATACATGGTTGCAGTATTCTGTCGAAAAAGATGCTGCTTTTTGCTATCCATGTCAGCAATTTTCACTGCATGGAAGCAAACAGACGGCGTACACTTCCACAGGATTTAGAAACTGGAAAAATGCCACAGATTCTAGAACTGGTTTTTCAAAACATGAAAAATCAAATCCACATATTCAAGCGATGTCGATGTGGCAGGATAAACTACAAAGAATATCTACTTGTAGCAGTGTTGGAACTCTAATAAATCAAACAGTATTAGAAAAGTATAGGTATTACGTGAAGTCTGTCATTGAAGGAATCCAATTTCTAGTTGTCAATGAACTAGCTTTGCGTGGAGATTATATTTTAGAGGAAGAAAAAGAGCGAGGATTGTTTCAGAATTTATTTGAATATACATGTATGACAGATCCAAATTTAAACGAAATTCTCACTTCTTTACCAAAAAACGCGACATATCGTTCACCTGAAATTCAAAATCAAATAATTCAAGCAATATTTCAGGCAGTACGAAGTTCGGTTGTCAACGATATTAATGAATCAGATGTGGAATGGTTTACTCTAATGGAAGATGGGACGAGAGATAAAAATAATCGCGAAAATATTTCAGTAGCAATTCGTTACGTCAAGCGTGGTGTCGTGAATGAGTCGTTGCTGATGGTTATAAGCACTGAAAAGTTTGATGCAGCCACTTTCGCGGAATTAACATTAAATACCCTTAGGGAAAATAATATTGATCCCTCTCGCATGCTTAGCCAATGCTATGATGGCGCGAGTGTAATGAGTGGGAAAGTTTCAGGAGTTGCGGCTAGAATTGAAAATGAGTTGGGGCGGCAAATTCCTTACGTACACTGCTATAACCATCGCTTACACTTGGTAGTAATCAGGACTATCTCAGAAATGACTTTCATTCGTTTATTTTTTGATCAATGTATCATGTTACATGAATTCTTCCATCACGGCAAAATAGCTGCCTTATATGGTGGAACAACGATTGGCCGACTCCTCGAACAACGCTGGTCTGGACATTTGGCAGTTACAAAAGTTGTATACGATAATTATTCACCGATTTTGCAGACTTTAAAAGAAATTAAAAATGGCAGATTCAATGGTGATGATATCGCCAAGAGTATCGGTATTAAAAAAGTTATGCTTAATCTGGAATTCCGAATGGCCATGGTTGTGGCCAAAAAAATCTTATCCACGCTACAACCTGCAGACGCAGCTTTTCAAGCCCGTAGCGCTGGATTGAAAGACGCTATAGCAGTCATCAAGTGCGTCCAAAATGAAATAAGAAAACTAAGATCAAATCAAATGTATAATGAAATTCTGAAAGAAGCTAAGTCTCTAACAAGCAACGACTCCGGCGAATCAGAAATTAGGGCACAGAGGCATTTAAGAAAACCGAATCGGATGGAAGACTATTTCATGTATGACCCCTCCTCTTCCACCACCAGAGAAAATGTAGAAGAGAACGACGAGCCATTTAAGTCTGAGTATTTCGAAACTTTGGACATACTAATTTCTGAATTACAAAGAAGGTTTTCGGACAATGATGATCTAATCAATTCGATTGCAAGTCTCGATGAGCTGGATATAGACGAAATGGAGCCACTGAAAAATTTGGGTAAGTGTCAAAATATTTCATTATCAAGTATATTCGTCTTCTTTTAATTTAAAATATAATATAATAATAATTTTTCAGGTCTAAAAATTCCGTCACGAGAAGAGGCTAGTGTAGTTAAGGCTTACTTGAGTCGTAACGAAGATATGATGGAAAATACACTGCAAGTTTTATACAGGCAGCGACAGGCGTTTAAAGACACATATGAGCTTTTTGCATCTGTAGCGACCATAGGATGTAGTACTGCAGTGTGCGAATCAACCTTCTCAACACTAACTGCAATCAATAGGCCTCAAAGGCTGTCAATGAGTCACGAGAGAATGGCTGGTATGGTATTTCTCGCCTTTGAGAAACAGAGAACAAAGTCGGTTGATCTTAACGAAGTTCTTCGCATTTTTAATAACATGACGAACCGCAAGATTCAGCTGTTTTAAATGCTTTTACTACGTTTGTTATTAGAATAAATTTGCAGAAACAATAAACTTTAGGTCGTATCTATTTATTTGTATCGGCCACCCAGTGCTCACTCGCACTTAGACATGGATGTATGTCTACATCTAAATCTGGAAGCTCACCCATCTTGTTGTCTTATTCTCAACGAGTATTGCCTATGTACTGTCACGATAATAATATATCAACAAATAGGTATTCGATGTACGATACTGACCTAGAGATAAGTGGTATACTGCATGATCATGAATTTTGGAAGCCACGCCTCGATGCCAGATTAATTGTCATACATTATTTACTCCCGCCCTACCTTAAACCAACGCTGCCCTGCCTTAAATTTAAGTCTGGCTACGGCCCTGTATGTTCTCCAAGAAAATGAGAGTTGGGTTATCGAACCGTTCCTTGAGTCTATCTAGAGCCTTTGGGTAATTTTCACTAGTGACTTGAAAAGCCTTGACGGTTTCTAGTGCTGGCCCTTTTAAGCACGAGAGAAGGTAGTTAAATTTTTCAATATTCGAGAGTCGGGTCTCACGAGCAATAAGTTGGCTAAATGATGTAATAAAATTCCGAAATTCTGTATAATCACCATTAAATGTTGGTAATGACAATCGTGGTAAATGGGACGATTGGACCACAGCTGGAGGGGTTGGCGGAAGCTGCATGGTGCTATTTAGATCAAATCCTAACTGAGATTGAATGCTTACTTTTACTGATACGAAGGTGTCCTCCATTGTCGGCGGCATCTAAATCTTCGATCTCGGCTTGAACGGATAAGGCTTGCTTGAAGTAAGATTCTAAATCATCAATATTTGCTTCTACTATCGATTTAATGCGTGATATATTGCGCTTAATATTAGTGCGCTTCGGCTTACTTTCTTCTAGCGACATGATTTTTTGGGGGGGATGCTCTGCTTATTGACTGCTGACAGACTGCAAAGTAATGGCAATAGCTACCGGTCAACCAATGACGCTAACAACGGTAGCAACGAAAACGAAAACGAAAATGTAGGCAGCAAAAAGCAATAAGTGCGGGCAGAGATTTTAGCGAGAGCAGCGAATGCAATAACAGCTGAATGCAACTGATACCAGTGCTGGCAGCTAAGGTAGATAAAAGCGACAAACGAAAATAGCGACGGCAGATTAGCAGCGACGAAGTGACTGTGGCTAATGAAAGCAGCGCAGTGGGCTGCTAGCAAAAATTACGAAAGTGAACTAACGGGAGAGAAACCATATCACGGCAATTTAAGGGATACCAACAATGACTGGGTATAGGGCGAATGAACTTTGCAGTGTACGGGAAATCAGGGAACTGTATTTTTCGAGAAACTTCATGCATACATACCAAGTGATGAACCTTTTGTTTTACCGTATGTATCTCAGTAAGTTGTTGTCTCAAACGATATTTACCACAATAATGTGACTTTCAACAATTAGGCAAATTATTCCCAATGATAATTACAGCAAACGCCTTGATTTGCAACTTTTTCCAATTCTTTGCTCTCGTCTGGATGTTTCCCAATGTGTATGATGTCTAGTTGATTGTAGTTGTGTTTGCCCAAGAGATTGGTGTTTGATATTTGATATGCGAAGATTTTATGGTTTGTGAACGATAATCAAACTTTAACGAAACCGATTTAACACTATTAAACAATTGCAATTATACACATGCCCCACGTTGGGCGCCAAAAATGTTTAAGCAAGAGCTTTTGCTTGCTACCGAAAATATTAAATTTATATTTGGGGGTGTATAACTGCATGTAGGCGAATAAATAAAAAGCCGGTCCGCTTAATGTGAGCGATACTAACATTCTGATTTATTGAAATTCAATTATGTATACACAAAGCATAAAAAAGATGAGCGAAAGAGTTTCTGTGAGATGGAACTAATTGTAGTGTGTATGTGTGTGTGTATGTTTGTATTACAAGAGTAGGTAGTGTTCTGTTGTGTAGTTAGTGTACTTAGATTTAAGTTATTGCAAAGAGAGTATATAAATAAGAGACGTCAGTCCTCTCAGCACTGGAATGTGGCAGAATTTGTATTTTTGCTCGCTGATAAATGACAATTACTCGCTGGCATGTCCCAGCCCCTTTGACAATCTGCTTTGTGTTATTCTCGACTAGGCAACTTGCAATTTGAGTCATTTTGCGATTTGACAGAAGCTGCAAAAGCAGAATTGAGTCACATCAAATTGATTGAGTGTAGTCAAATGTCTGTCAACAATGGAGGAAATGTGTTGTTTTCTCAAGTGTTTGCAGAAATTGTGATTTATTCAGTGAAACGTTATTGAAAAAAAGTGTGTGTATAAAAGTGTTTAATTATAATACAAGTAAAGTGAAGTGATGTGAACAAAATTACAAACCCAGTGAATATTACCAAAATTAATATACATCACATGTATACATTGCAGTTGTGAATATAAAAATCTCTCCAATTATATACGAATGTTTATATGTTTTGCTTTCAACATGTGGAAATTGTGTTACTAAGTAAGAACAAATACAAATATACAAAATGTAAACAAAAATATGTCATACTACGTGTTGAAGACATGGATGACGATCTCATTCAATTTGATTAATATAGATCCTTTAAAACTTACCTTTTAAATTGAATTCTAAAATTGTTGAATTTGTACATGAATTTATCGAATTGATACGTAAAGTTGAATTGTATACTTACCTTGTTAAATACGATCATACATATATACATACTTACCTTTACCATTAAATACTTACCTTCTACTATACTTACCATTTGCATCCATACTTACCCTAAATTAAACTTACCTTTGAATTCGACTCATCCTAATGTAAAATTCTTAAATTGGAAAACTACAGCTTATTCTATTTACTTACCTTTTACTTACCCTTTTTTATATACATATATGTATGTATGTATGCTCACGGCACAGCTTAGCGGGCGGTCATCGATGGCCGCTCGAGTCAGTTGTCATTGAGCGCGCGGTTTATTACCTACAAATTGCAAATCAAATAAAGTTCTAGTAATAAAAACAAATTGTGAACTTAAGTGAAACAAAATATAAATAAGTTAAAAAATTGTAAATGAAAGGAATTAAAAAACTATTAAATTAAAAATTCTATTGTTCAAACCTAAAAACTAAACAGTGGTTTAGTTTCCAAAAGCAATATAGTGCCAAAATGGTGAGTGCCCCTACCCCCCTTAGAGTGAATTCTATACATGGTCCTCTCTTCGCCATACGAGACGAAACAGCGCCTAGAGAAACAAATTTTTATAAAAAAAAAAATAAAAAGTATAAATTTGAAACTTACCAAAAATAGCAATAGTGATATAGTGCAAAAAAAGGCATTAGGGTGCTACTAAAAAGAAAAAATTCTGCAATAAAAAGTGAAAAACTATCAAAAAACCTGAAAAGGAAAAAAGAGTTAAAAGGTGAAAAAAGTGAATTTTTATACAAAGTGAGAAGAAAAATAAACAGTGAAAAATTATTAAAAAACGCGTAAATAAAAATCCTGAAAAGAAAAGTATATATAAATATGTATATTAATAAAAGGCTTGTTGAACAAAACCTGAAAGAAAAAGAAGAAAAAAGGTTATTATTAGAAAAAAGTGTAAAAAGTTATGCACTTAAATTTGAAAAAAATTATTTTCCGCAATCTGAAAAAAAGTACAGAAAATAAGAAAACTGAAAAATAAACGAAAATGTGTTGAAAGTTGGTGAAGTAAAATAGAAAGAAAATGAATAGTGTGCAAACATATTTTTCAAAGCCTTCAAAAAGAAAAAATCCTAAGAAAAAAGTTTATAAAAATTATTTCTAAATTTCTGGGAAAAAATATAAGAAAACTTAAGAAGTCTAAAAAGAGAACAAATAAAAAGGCTATATATATTTTTGAGTAAAAAATTAAATAATAAGTGTGAAAACAAAAAGTAAAAACAAAACCTCATACTTGCACCCTGGTTTTAAACAAAATATATTAAATTATTGGTGAAAATTGAAAAGAAAAGAAATATATAAGATTATTGGTGAAAAATACAATAAAACTGAAAAGAAAGAAAACATATTATATTATCGGTAAAGAACAAAATCTGAAAAGAAATAATATAAAAAAAAAAATTTAAATATACTCGAAAAATTAAGGAAAAATATTTAAAAAGGTACAGTCCACACAAAAATCAAAACAACAACATCAAAAGCGCCCAGCAGCCAGGAGAATCCCCCCGTTACCACAGAAGACAGCAAATTCCGTAGCAACAAAAAGGTAGTCACCAGCCCAAAGTAAGTGCCGTTAAAAAACTTTTTTACACACAAACTTTAAATAACGCACACGTATATATATATACATAAATTATTCTCACCCTACCTATATACCACTTACCTTTGTTATACATACATACACGATATTTAGATTTATACAAATACATATTTATATACACACATCCCCTTCAAACCTAGGATTTATAAATATATGTACGTATATTGCTAATTTTCGCCTTACCCTTTTACCACATACGTCCCGCTATTAGTTCACAAACCACGCAGCCACATAAGAACTAGAAATTAGCAACAGTTACATTTTGCATATATCTGTTTACTTGTACTCAGACGCTCTTAGACAGGTACATACGGATAAGTACAGCTGTTAACAAAAGCTACAGTGGGCCGCAACTCATAAAAACGGTCTCAAAAATACAAAGGGAAAAAACATAAAAAAAAGAAGCAAATTATTTATTTAAAGTTAAATAAATAATAAACCCCATTTAGTTTTACCCATATTAGTGTTAAATACACTACAAATAATTATTAATATTATTATTAATTCTTGTGTACTCCTTATACACACGTCCTTTCAATAGTTGTGTACTCCGTATACACATCTTCAAAAATATTTCTGTGTACTTCTTATACACTTTTTCTGAATATAGTTTGTGTACTCCTTATACACGTTTAATAAAATATTTTTGTGTACTCATTAATTCACACCTCCGTCAACAAATATATCTCATAAGACAAATTTTATAGAATACCCTCATAAAAATGGCTGAAGATAAAGGTGAAATGAATCACAATTTCCTACCCCCTCCACACGGACCAAAAACACGGTCAAAATCTCAATCGGAAGAGGAAGAACTATCCAAAAAGATCCCTGTTTGAGATAAATAAGCTCGAAAAATTCTGCGATAAATGGTGGAACATTGATGAGACAACCCACACAAAACCCAGTTTGCAGACATACTTGGAGGAACTCAACAGACACGTTTCAGCAGTAGAATGGGCATATGAAGCAGCAGAAGGATGAACAGTCCCTGGAAGGGCTGACCGAAAAATATGACAAAGCGATGGAGAACAACATGATGACACGGACCAGAATAAATGAGCAGCTCGCGGAACTGGAACCAGATCCCATAACTCCACATCAACAAGGGGCAACAGCAGCGCCAGCTACCTCTGAAACCTACCTCAAAGTCCCCGCATGTGACACAGAAGTGTTCCACGGAGGTTACGATACTTGGCCCTCCTTTAGAGATATGTTCACGGCAGTGTACATAAATCACCCCAGACTCTCTCAAGTACAAAAATTGTATCACTTGAGACAAAAAACCCGGGGAAAAGCACACCTCATAATTCAAAAATACCCACTTAATGACCAAAATTTCGAGCTCGCGTGGGGGGCCCTTAAGTCCAGATACGAGAACCGTAGAATTCTCGTAGATAGTCAGCTAAAAACCCTTTTTAATATTCAGCCTGTATTCTATGAAAGTGGGGAAAGAATTCAAGAAGTTCAAACCACAATTAATAACTGTCTGTCTACCCTTAACTCCAACAACGTACCCACTAACAATTGGGATCCTATCCTCATATATTTATTTTCGTCTAAACTTCCCGATGAAACCCTAGCCCTATGGGAACAATCTCTTGAGTCTAGGAAAGAATTACCCTTATGGTCAGAAATGGACAAATTCCTCACGGCCAGATATGAAGTCGAACGGCTCGGTACTTATAGACCGAGCAAATCTCGGACCTCAAACTCGAGCTTCAACAACCGAGCGTCAACACCCCATAATAATAGTTTTAGAAACAAGTATCTCTCGTACCATAGCGGGCAAGCGCGACAGGTATCCTGCAAGTTATGCAATTCCAACCATTCGATGATGAATTGCGTCAAATTCAAGCAATTATCGGTGGCAGAACGGAATAAATTTGTAAATGACAACAAATATTGTAAAAATTGTTTGGCTTTTTCCCATCTAGAGTCTGAATGTGCTAGCAACTTCAAGTGCGTATATTGCCAAAAGCGGCACCACTCCCTGCTTCATTACCAAAACCGTCAGCCATCTAACTCCAACACTTCCTGCCATCCTCAGCGAAGGAATTATACAAAGGTCACTCCTCAAGTAAACAATGACCAAAAAAAACCTTCTACCTCTATCCAGTCAATGCAGTCGCAAGAATCGGGGACTGAAGCCTCTTCCTCGAATAAAACCAGAGTTCTTTCGCACAGCGATAGTTCCGGTTCTCTATAGAGGAGAAACCTTCAAAATCCGGGCGTTGGTAGACCAGGGTTCCCAGAAATCTTTCGTTTCCTCCAAAATCCAAAAATTACTCGGTTTACCCACAAAGAAAATAGGTTACTAGATATTAGGTATGGGCGGACGAGTTGTGCAAAATTCTAACAAAATCTGTTCTCTAACAATTTGTTCCTTGGATTCAAAGACTCAAATCTGGACCCAAGCAATAGTTCTTCCTCAATTGATCCACTTCCTTCCCTCTTCTAAAGTAGCAATCGAAGATCTTACAAAATTTTCGTCGCTTACATTAGCGGACCCCAAGTTCTTTGCTCCAGGTAGAATTGATATGGTGATTGGCAGTGACATACTTCCACAAATCCTCCTTCAAGGTCTCGAAACCAACGTCGCTGGTAGCCTTATAGCTCAAAACACTATATTCGGATAGATATTAAGTGGCCCAATAACTGAGCAAATTTCGTCCTTTTCTACCAACATACTTGAAAAGCCTGATGACTCCCTTAATAAACTCCTTAAAAATTTCTGGGAGCAAGAAGAAGTTCATTCCACCACATCCCTGACAGATGAAGACGCGTTTTGCGAAGAGCTCTACAAAAAGACCACCAGTAGACAATCAGATGGTTACTACATGGTTAAACTCCCGTTCAAGCAAAATTTTCCTGAAAAGATAGCCCTCGGCCACTCACGACCCGCTGCTCAGCAGCAATACATAAGTATAGTATAGCCTTGAAAAGAAACCAGAACTCAAAGAAAAGTATTACGAAGTTCTGGAGGAATATTTAACAATGAATCACATGGAGTCCACCTCCCCCCTTGAAATTATTAAGGAAGGAAAATATTATTCCTTCTATTTACCCCATCATGCGGTTATGAAACCGGATAGCAAAACCACAAAAGTTCGTGTGGCACTCAATGCCTCTAAACTCTCGCATTCAGGCAGTTCACTGAACGACGTGTTACACACTGGCCCCACTCTGCAAAACGACTTGATGCTTATTATTCTACAATGGCGCTTCTACAAGTTCGTTTTTAACGGTGACATCGAAAAGATGTACCGTCAAATACTCGTTCATCCTGATGATCAAGATTTTCAACGAGTAGTTTTTCGTAGATCTTCAACCTCACCTATTGAAGATTTTAAATTGAAAACAGTTACCTTTGGTGTCAACTGTGCACCATACCTAGCTATTCGCACCCTACATCAGCTAGCTAAAGACACCAAAGATGAATTCCCCATCGCCAATAATGTACTTCTGCATGAAACTTATGTAGACAGCATTCTCTCTGGCGGATACGATCTACAGTCCACAATAAATTCCATGAATTAAGCTATCGAAGTATTAAAATCAGCCGGTTTCCCCCTAAAGAAAATAACGGCCAATCACCCAGACATATTGAAGTCTATTCCAAAATCTGACCTCCTTGACGCAGATTTTCTAAAGTTCCATGATGTCAGCTCGACAAAAACACTAGGTATAAAATGGAATGCTCTTAAAGACTCCTCTACCAGCCGCTAATTCAACCACAAAACGACAAATATTGTCGGCAATCGCGAAATTGTTTGACCCGGCAGGATGGCTATCGCCAATAATGATTTTAGCCAAAGCTCTCCTCCAACAACTGTGGTTAGAAGGAACAGACTGGGATGAGCACGTTAAGCCCCTCTCCTTCCATAAATGGAACGTCTTTAGGGAAAATCTTTCCGCTATAAGCAATATAAAAATCCCTCGATGGGTCGACTTTTCTCCGGATAAATCTTTCCAAATGCATGGATTTTCCGATGCCTCAGAAAAAGCCTTCTGCGCTTGCGTGTATTTTAGAGTACAGCTCACGGAAAATACCTTTACAACCCATCTGTTAGTTGCAAAAAGCAAAGTAGCCCCTTTAAAGACAGTCAGCCTCCCTCGTCTAGAGCTGTGTGGAGCAGTACTAGCCTACAAACTGGTAAAACAGATTCGCTCCCATTTAAATTTGCCCCCGCACGAGCTATTCCTCTGGTCAGACTCCTCAATCGTGCTAGCATGGTTAGAAAAACCACCCCACACATGGAAGACTTACGTAGCGAATCGGACTGCCGAAGTTCTGAAGAATGTTATCAACGCTACGTGGCGTTATGTGTCAAGTAGAGACAACCCTGCAGATCTTGGTACCCGTGGATGTAAACCTCAAGACATGGCTATCGAAATTTTATACATTATGGTCTACCACAGCACTTCAAAACGTAAGTCCGCCAGAAGAAAGCGGATTGAAGCATTTCATACGGTGGACATCCTGGATCCATTGGAACATTTCTCCTCCTTCGCCAGAGCCCTTCGTGTAATTGCATATGTGTATCGTTTCATCCACAAAGCGAAGAGACGACATATCCCTTCAACCCCTTCTCTCTCCACAGAAGAGATTAACTATGCAAAAGATCGCTTTATCATCGTAACCCAACAAATGTACTATGCGGACACAATATCATTATTAAAAACCTCTAAGCCGATCAGCAAGAAGAGTCCGCTTCTGTCATTGAACCCGATGTTAGACAAGAAGGAAATATTGCGCGTGAATGGGCGCCTAAGTTACGCTGCACTCAGCTATAATGAACGCCATCCGATCATCATTCCCGAAGCCTCAAAATTTTGTATGCTTTTCCTCGATTTTACCCATAATCGTATGTTCCATGCTGAAGAGCACCTCATGCTTCGGATGGTTCAGCAAGAATATTATATTCCGCGCTTGAAACAAAGGATAAAGGCATGCATTTTCCACTGCAAGACATGCACGATCCACAAGCAGAAGATGAGTTCCCAGATCATGGCCGCACTGCCAGCTGAAAGGTCAACCTATACGGTCCCGTTCCACACGGCAGGAGTAGATTTTGCTGGCCCATTCCTCGTCAAAAGCTCGACCCTACGACGCGCCTTCTACTTCAAAGCCTATGGCTGCGTCTTCGCTTGTTTTTCAACGAAAGCCGCACATCTAGAGGTCTGTTCAACTTAACCCCCGAAGCGTTTGGAGCAGCCTTTGCGCGCTTTGTTGGCGGCCGCGGAATGGCACACAAAATCATGTCATACAACGGAAGAACTTTGTCGGCGCTCATAGAGCGATGCAAAAAGAAATCCCGCTTTTCCTCCAAGAAGTAGGTAAAGACATCGCCGAAAAATATGCTCCTCAAGGCCTTTCTTGGAAATTCATACCACCATATGCTCCTCACATGCGTGGTATCTGGGAAGCAGCAGTTAAAAGTTTTAAAACCCATTTAACAAAAGTAGCCGGTAATCAAAACTTCTCCTTTGAAGAGTTCACGACCCTCATTGTTCGTATTGAAGGAGTCCTCAACTCCAGGCCTATCTCTCCCTGCCGGAACCAAATGCAGAAAATCTAAACCCGACTCGAAAATGGCAGTTACTTAAAGTTGTACACCATCAATTCAGCAACCGTTGAAAGAATGAATACCTTCAACAACTTCAGAAACGACAAAAATGGAAAACCCCTCAAAGAAACCTGAAAGAAGGCGATCTAGTTGTGATTAAAGATGATCTGTTGCCACCCAATGAGTGGCGTCTCGGACGTATTGCAAACCTGCATGTAGGACATGATGGAAATGTTCGCGTTCTTGATATTCGTACTCAAAACGGAATAATAACGCGGAACATCACTAAATTCCGTTTATTGACCCCATCTTAATTCTCTTACACTTTTCTTCCCAGTCAAAATTGTCTTATCCCCATTCCAACCTCAATTTACCCTAATGCTGATTTCTTTTTCTCTTTTTTTTTCTTTCTTACGTTTTTCTCCACAGATATCAGCATGGAAATGGGAAGATGCCGCCTATGCTGCCGTCAGCACGCTTTGCGCCAGTGCCACGTCATTGCTTGCGACCGGTGGCGAGTGCTAATATTTGTCCAAAAATGTAGGGAGGAATATAAAAAGACGCGTTTCGATGCCAGGAATGTGAATCCGGCACCGGTTGTAAACAATTACAAATGGGACTAGCATTCAAAACACCAAACAATATTACTAACGAAATTAAAACTAAGGTAATGGCTTTGACTTTGCCATTATATCCAAACGTGCACCGGCGGCCACTCCACAGCACCCACTCATACTCTGTAAGCTTCTTTGTCAGTTCCGGGGCAGCCAATGTCTTCCTACAGCGAAAAGTGCCACCTGCGGTCAGACTTAACCCTGACATGTCTAATGATTGCTCGGCGTATGGTGTGGCCGATGCGACGCCAACCATCTGTGTACCTGGTCGACAAAGCACACTCTTCTAGCGCTAGCTCTATGGAAAATACCAGCTACCTACTGACGATGTGGTAACATCCACCAACAGTGTCCTCTTGCTTTTTGTTGATCCTTCGTGGTCTGCTACAATCAGTCAATTGATCTATAAAATTTCACTCAACTTATTCAATAATGCTCAAAAATATTCAATTAAGTTTATAAATCATAATAAAGCTTTACTTTTATTACAAAAGCAATAATTTGTGTAATTTAAATTGCTTTGTTATGTTTCAATTTCACACATTCCAAGGCAAACAGCTGACTTCGAAAAACTTATAGCTCTTCCTCTTCTTCTTTCGATCCAAGCGTAACTCAGAATGCATATTTACGATCCAAGAGGAGCGTAGAGCGGGAACGTAATTGTAATGCAGAATAGGGGTGAATATAGTGCCAAAGTGGTGAGTGCCCCTACCCCCCTTAGAGTGAATTCTATACACTACGTATGTATGTACTGCAAAGGCACGAATAATGTACACCTACATATGTACGTACATAATCCTGCCTACGATCATTGACCAACCCCAACAAAATGTCAAAATCCCTTTCCTCACATCACCGCAAAGTAAAAATATGCTAATATATCTACGTACATAAATATGCACGAAAATATATCGACAGCCACACTGCAAAACCCTGTATGTTCAAAACCAAAAAGTTTTCAGGAGAGCGAAAAAACTGTGAGAATTATAACATATGAGCGACGGTTATTACATTTCACCACTGGCAAGAAACGGGAAGTTGTAACCCGATTTTGACTGCAGTTCAATGCGCGTAATATAAGGATCTATTGAAAAGGGTCAGAACCTTATTTTTGGAAAAATAGTAACTTACGGGGTTTTGCAGTGTGGCTGTCGATATTCTAACATACTGGCATATACATATGTACATATGTACATACATATATACGCTTTCCTACAATCCTATCCAACAACAAAAAACTATTACTACGCACCAACAACAAAAACCTTGTTCAAGCTTCCATTCAAAAAAATATTTTGTCAACGAAGCTGAAATGAAATGTTGCAACAAGGCATATTGGCAAATATCACAAAACTAAATTTTTGTCGATTTTATAAAATCCAACTTCAATCCTTGCGGGGTATTCCATACATAGCGCTCCTTCAATTGCGAACAAAAGTATGTGAAATCTTTAGTGTGTATGAATAAACCAAGTATGTCATGGAAACAAATAAGAAAACCATGTAAAGATATTGTTTCGCCGTAGGCCAAAAATTTTGTAAAAAAATAAAAAAGAAATTTTGTCTCTACATATATTAAATAATTCAACAAAAGTTTCCCTTATTCATAAGGAGTTTGCCTCTTAGCATAAGCTTGGCTCGTTTGCACCTCACTTTGGAGTGACTCCTAAAATCTGTCGAAAATTGGTCAACCATGTTTGTTTTATCCCAAGTACAGTACTATGTACTGAAAACTTAGCTTTTTCATTACTTATCAAAATTATGTGCGACTTTAAATAAAATTCTTAGTCAAAAAATTTTTTAAGATTATGGAATTAATATCTGAAATAATTTAAAAAAGTTTCAAGTTATTATGGAATGAAAAAAGCAGAAGTTCAAAGTTAATAAGTAGTGAAAAACTACTCCATTTTTTGGTAGTGGCTGAAAGGTAGGAACAAACTGTGTGCGGCAATACTTTGGCCAGGATTACCAGCGACGACTTCGATGGATTACTCGTGTCAAAGACGAAGTCTGTGGATTTTGGCAAAATGTTTGTATTTTTGCTTGATTTGACATTTTTATTGAATTTGTGTGATTCTACGCATGATGTCGATATGTATGACTGCACAACTTTATACATATATATATATGGTGTACATATGCACAATTTTACGCATATACATATGATGTAAATCCGTATGATTTCGCGCAATGGCTGCCTGACAATATGTGCATATTTATGTATGCAAATTGAGGGGTGGTTTTTCACTGGGGAAATATGAGGTGGTCAGGGACACTGTTTTCATAAAAATAAGTAGGCATTTTCATTTTATCTTTGATTTTATAAATATTTATTATTTATTTGTAGCATTTATAATTTATTAATAAACATATGTATGTATTTCCCGTCGGCAAAATGTTAAAAAAATCAAGTTTTTCGCAAATATTTTTAAAATGTAATTTATTATGTTTTAATAATATTTGCATAATTGATTTTTCATTATATTGCTTATTTTTGTGAAGCTGTTGCAACATTGACAAATTTAATAACAACTAATAATTTAAATGTTGTAACATCACGCCCATCAATTTTGAGTGAAAATACCTTCAAATATTTTTATCATGGTTATACGAGCAGATTTTACATAGAAGAAAAATGTCTATGTTGACAGTTTCAAAAAGTTAACTAAGGGGGTCTATACACAGTACGTCTGGCTCGCATATGTGTACATGTTGACTCGCCGTCATTCTGGTCTCACTTGCGTCATTCATTTATGAATAGTTTTCATTGCAGAAGGTTCCAGATGAATTTCGCAGACCTATATACTAAGATGAATTGAAGTGAAAACTTTTTACTTTCCTCCATATCGAACTTATTGGCACACATTTTTGAAACTAAAACATATTTTTTCTTTTCGTTATTTCTTTTTTAAACGGTTTGGCAATTGACTATAAAAATTTGACGGGCGAGTCACAGCAAAATATCAAACTCATTTTGATTTTCTTGCGTCATCCCAGTGGTTCTATCAGTGGCAACATATCCCTTTCAACCTGCAATTTCTCATGCCCTTATTAGCCTGCCCTTTCTCAAGCCCTAAATGTATAGAAAAAGGGAGTGTTTTTTTTTTTAAGCAGCATGCCATGATTTTATGATATTTTTTCACAAAATTATTATTGTTTAATTATGAACGTGCAAATCAAAAGTTTTTGAAAAAATAAACAATTGTGCTAAAATTATAAAGTAAATATTATGTCATACATATAGTGGTTAAATTAATACATATTGTGCTTGAATTACAATATTGTAATTATAAATAACATATGCCAGTAAAACTGCAACCAAAATATGTGCATTTGATTGTGATAAGTGTTTTCGTATGGAATCTGAATGTGATGTGCAAAATGTTTAATTACACAAGTTTACAAATTCAGGTCAACTTTTGGATCTGGGCAGATAAGAGCAATTCTTAACTATATTTGATATGCTCAATTCGAATCTGCATTCAGTTTTTCAAGATTGATTCTAGTTTCCGAGATCTCGCATGATAGCACCATTGTGCTGTTATAGCAGCTTTTAAATCGTGGCACTGCACACGGGGCGAACGAACCCCTTCCATACTACTCGTGGAACTTACATGGACAATTTAAACTTACAAACAAACAAAAACAGAGAGGATGAGGGGGAGAGCGTTCTGGGAACGCTTTCGGAGGACGATCTCCTGTCAAGTAGCCAGGGGAGCGTCAAAACCAAGGAGGACAAGGGTACCAGCCACAGTACCCCTGTTCTTCCAAGCCAAATAACAACCAAAAAAGAGGGAAGCGCACCAGCCACAGTGGCTCCCAAAAAGAAGAGGTCGAGGAAGTCCTCTGGCACCATAGAGAAAGCTAGGTAACAGAGGTGAGCAGAAATGAGGAAAGCGGTGAGGTCCATGCGCGAGATGCCGAGGACAGGGTGAGGTATGAGGCCGCCCTCGCAACCAAACCCGCTGCTCAACCGCAACAGCAACAACCGAAATTACGACAGTCGGCCAAGCGAAATTGGTCACATGAAGTGAACGAGCGTGATGGCAAAAGGGGCATGGAAAATAGAACCCCAGTGCCGATATACAACTGCGATGAGATCTGCCGAGGCTGCAGGGTAGTCAAGTGCGCGGACGGGTTCTCCCGGCGATGCGTTGCTAAGATCAGCGACGCATATGATGGCCTTACGCTTAAGGTCATCAACGCTTCGGAAATTCCCAGAAAGCCCCGGGCGCGCATCTGGTTACCCAAAATGAAGTTGGATGAGTGGAGCATCATCCACTGCCTTAAGGTGCAGAACGTGGGCGTCCCGATGGACGACTGGGAAATTTTGAAAATAGAAGATCAGCAGAAGAACAGTTGTTGTTGTTGTTGTAGCACTACTTGCCCTGCCTAGGTAGTCAGTATCTACCTTACCCAATATTGTCATCGAACTCTTCTAACGGAAGACCTAGAAACCCAGCGGCTTCAACAGGGGAGGATCAGAGGGATATGGGTGTTAGAAGAGTAGGCTCGGTTGAGCTGACAAAAAGATGGTTTGTGTTATGAGGGGACAAGCCGCATGCCGGACAAACATTAGGCAAGTCGGGGTTCAGTCTGGATAGGTAAGAGTTTACCCTATTATAATATCCAGACCGGAGTTGAGCCAGCATCACCCTAGTCTCCCTAGGCAGCTCGCGCTCCTCTTCGGCAACGGGTGGTGTTGTTGCCTGAAGAACGGCGTTCACCGGGAGAGAGCCAACAAAGGAATTTATCGAATTCGTGTGGATGAGGGTGAGGGCCTGCCGGTGCACCTTAGGATCAAACGGCGTGGAAATCAGGTGCCGGATCTCATCGTAGTGTTTGCGTAGATGGCTCCTTATGCTCCTGGGGGGCGGATCCTCGTTGATCAGGCGTCCGTTCGGATGCTGCGGTTTGCAACAGTTGAACAGGAATTGCCTGGTCAACATCTCGCTATGCTCTTTAACGGCGAGCATTTTCGCTTCGTTATGAAGGTGATGCTCAGGAGACATAAGAAGACACCCAGTGGCGGTACGAAGGGCGGTGTTTTGGCAGACTTGTAGCCTCGTCCAGTGTGTGTCTGCTAGCCCCGGCGACCATATTGGCGTCGCGTAGCTCAGTACCGGCTGGCCAATTGTTTTATATGTAGCTAGTAACGTTTCTTTGTCTTTACCCCAAGTGCTGCCAGCTAGGGACTTGAGGATTTTGTTACGGCTTTGGACTTTATTGGCAATTGTGGTTACATGAGCGCCGTATCAATACTTACCCCTAAGATTTTGGGGTGTGAGACAGTTGGTAGCTTGACACTATCAACGTAGACGCCGAATTCCATATTCACTTGCGTTGTCCACGTCGTGAATAGGGTGGCCGAGGACTTATTCGGTGACAATGCCAGGTTTCTCCCGGCGAAGAATTCGGACACGGCTGGGAGGTAAGAATTTATGCGAGAGCAGAGTTCTTCAACGGAGGGGCCAGTAGCCAAAATCGTACAATCGTCGGCGTAAGGGACGATCGAGACACCCTCTGGTGGGGTCACGTTCATTTGCCAGGGCCGCTGCTTCTGCGGGGAAGAATGGACGTACTTCCTTTATTCTACCTGACGGAATGTGTTGACGGGAGGCTGAAACTAGGGCCATACGAAACGCCTTTTCCCCCTCTCGTACGTCAGACGGGGTGGGAAGAGCAGCGAAGGCGCTCTCTGTGGTGTTGAGAAAACCCTCCCAGTCGGCTTTATTGAAGTTAGTAAATGTGCGATTCTCAGCGGTGACAAAGTCGGTGGGGCGATCGATAGAGAGCACTATGGGTAGGTGGTCTGAAGCAAGCGTCAGCATCGGACGCCATTCAACGCAGTTTATTAGGCCAGCGCTGACTATGGTGATGTCTGGCAAGCTAGAGCAGTTTACCGCCACTCTAGTGGGGGCATCCCCATTTACCTTGCAGAACGTCGAATCATCTGTTTGGTCAGCCAGCTCCTGTCCCCTACCATCGGCCTGCAAGCTCGAGTGCCACAGGTCGTGGTGTGCGTTGAAGTCACCAAGCCAAGCAACCATACCTCGACGTTCTAAGGTGGCGTCCCTCGGGTCGATGTCAGGCGCAAATAGACGATACTGCACAGATTGATGCGTGATGACTGCCAGACCACCCCCAATCCCTCTCGCACGGTCACAACGGTGTACATTGTACCCGTTGCAGGTCTGAAGAGACGACCTTCCACCTAACTTTGACTCCTGAATCGCCGCGATCTTGATGTTCAGTTATTGCACTTGACTGATGCCAACGGCGTATATAATCTTAACCGACAAACAGTGCACGTAGTATAAGGAACCAGGAGCTTGATGGTTGTGGCTTATACTCGTGCTGATGCTGGAAGAAGAGGGGCTGACCGGGGGGGTGGGGGAGAGCGGACGCTCAGCATTGCTCAAATCCACTTGGGAAGTGCTACTTAGGGAGTAGCTGTGAGCTGCTGTGTGAGATGTTGATGCCTGGGGGCGTGAGCGGCCGCTCGGAAGGTCTACTTGCTGATGTGCATTGTTAGTGCTAGTCGTGGAGACTGATGTGTCAGAGTCAGACATATGTGGCGGAGCGATACTTGATCGACGACGGCCACTGGCCGAGACATTCCTGTACGTAGAACCGGCTGTTGTGGGAATGCAGAAGAACAGTCAGCCGGTGCTACTGCTGATAAATAAAGAGTCCCTGGGGGAACTCGATAAACGGGGAAATAAGCTAACGTTTGGCGTCAGGACCGCCAAACTGAAAATTTTCCCAGCGGCAGTAGCACCGGACAACAACTTGGAGGAGATTGACGACGCCGATAAGCTCCTTGGGGAGCTTAGCTTGGCGGTGCCAGCCGGTGCTGGTTCCGAGTCGGTCTCCGATAATTAATACAAATGGAGTAAAGATGACGACGTGGCGATCCGTTCTTCGGAACATACTCTTCTAACTCCCTTATCACTTTGGTCCAACCCTGTTGAAACAGCGCGTTTCCTTGGACTACCGTTAGAAGAGCCCGATGACAACTAGGAGTGTTCTGGCCCTTTGGGCAGGGCGAAGCACTGCTAACAACAACAACAACAACAACGTGGCGATCCCTCCCCTTCCGTAATGAGCGAGATTATGGAAAGAGCGTTGGCAAAACTCAGTAGGTGGGCACAGGAAAGCGGCCTTAGGCTGAATCCGGATAAAACGGAGCTTCTTCTCTTCACGAGGAAGTACAAGATACATACCTTCGAACTCCCTAGGCTAAATGGCCAACAGCTAACCCTGTCTCCCAGCTCTAAGTATTTGGGACTAATAACACTGGATCACAAATTCCAACTTTTTTTCTGCACCATAGGGGTATCGAGGGTAAGGAAAAGGCTGATGAACTGGCACGTAGGGGCTCATCAGGGGCAGAAGTAACCAAACTTGAGACGGGTGTACCCCTAGCAGTAGCAAAGGGAGACATCCATAAGTATTACCTAAGTGAGGCACAGCGTAGGTGGAGGGGCATCGCTACGTGTGCAATATCAAGAGCCACCTGGCCGCAGTATAACCAGAGGATAACAAGGAGTCTCCTAGGCAGGTCCAGGGCGGATACGTACAAACTTATAGCGGTCTGCACAGGTCACTGGCCGATTGGCACGCATGCGGAAAAAATGGGTATTCCGAATAACTGCAGAAGCTGTAATGACACCACTACCAAAGAGACCGTTGAGCACTTCCTGTGTAAATGCCCGGCTCTAGCTAGAACACGATTAAAATCTTTCGGGACCCCTTTTTTGGAAAACCTAGGGAGGGTATCTGAAATAGGGATTCCTAGAATTCTAGAATATATAAACAACTCTGGTTGGTTGTAGAGAAACATCCGCATTTCTGTTAGTAGGCTTCTAAGAAAGCTACTTGGGCGACCTTTTCCAGATCGCAGCCATTTTACCTACCTATGAACATATAACTACGCCCGTCTAAAATAAGTAAATTTATACAGTCCACTAAAATTTAAGATAATATTGTCATACGTACATACTTACAAAACAAACAGGATAAGGTACCTAAACCTATCACACATACACACATATACAGTCCACATGAGGAAAGATAAGTATAAACAACCCTCATACAAAACAGATGGTTTTTTAATATTCAAGCAATGCCCTTGAACAAACAAACAATAGAATAGTAGAACATTAGGAACGTTTAGGAACATTAGAACGTTTAGGAACATAGTTTTAAGATTTAGTATATAAGCAAATGTAAAATAGTTTAAGACTCAGAATTAAACAGGCCTGTTCTGCATTCCGACTCGAAATGAAAAGTAAAACGATATTGATTTCGACTCGTTTTCTGTTTGGTGTTCTCAATTCCGACCGCAAAAAACAGATTCGGAGTCGATTTCGAATCGTTTTCATTCCGATTCGATAGTCAATTGAATCAGCTGTTTTGTTTGGTGTATTTTTGTAAAAGAAAAAAACAAATTCTTCCAGCAAATAAAACAAGGGTATATGTTTAATTCGCCACTTACTTTTCATTCCGACTGCTCAGAAGTAATACTTTTCAAACCGATACAATTTTGTCGGAATCGAAATGGAGAACACCAATCCATTTCGACTTCGACAAAATTGATCGGAATCGAAATGCAAAACAGGGCTGAAAATATATTCTAAACCATCAAAACCATTATATAAAAATAAAAATGCAGAGACAGTGTTGCAAAGTTGATCCAAAGTGTTTTTGTTACGTTTGTGGTGGTTATATGATTAAAAAAAAAGTGGCAAAATAATAACAAATGCGCTCAAAGATGCGTATCTTCACTACTTTGGTTTCAGAGTAGCAGACACTCACAAGTCATTGAGACCGAAATTTATTTGTAACACATGCAAAACAAAGCTGTATAAGTGGTCATTGGGAGAACGTGAGTACTTTTCCTTTTCAAAGCCAGCGCTCTGGAGAGAACCCAAAAACTATGAAGATGATTGCTACTTTTGTTTGATGAAAGTTACGGGGATAAATGCAAAAAAAATAGCAAAATATAATTATCCTGATGTATCATCAGTATCCAAGCCAGTTCCACGTACTGCTGATGATGCATTGCCAGTTTATCGAAGTATAAGTGCAAGCGTCCTGGAAACTTTAAAAGCTGCTCTTCTCCACAACGGGAATAACAAACCATCTATTCCGATTGCTCATGCAGTACAAACGAAGGAATGCTACGAAACAATGCGAAGGACCTGTGCTTCATCAAATACAATGATCATAAATGGAAAATATGTGGTGATTTAACGGTATAAACATTAATTCCAATTATATCGAAAACACTTATTATTTCAACAGGTTATTGGCATCTTAACTGGGATGCAATCTAGATTCACCAAATTTTGTTGTTTCTTATGCTTGTGGGATAGCCGCGCAACTGAACAACATTATGTGAGGAAAGAATGGCAAAGTCGTACTCAATATGAGCCTGGACAGCAAAACGTCTCCGCTGAACCACTTGTAAATCCACAAGACATTTTCCTGCCACCTCTTCACATTAAACTTGGCCTTATAAAGAACTTCGTCAAAGCATTAAACCGTGAAGGGCCGGCTGTTCAGTACTTAGTCAAGTTGGTTCCTAAATTGTCATATGCAAAAATCAAAGAAGGAATATTTGTGGGACCTGATATTAGAAAACGATACCAAGGATTTTGGGATGAAGGCATGATGAGCGACTATTGTTGGACTCTAGTACGCGAAACAGATACTAAACCATACAAAAGGCAAAGTTCCACCAATCTTCATTTCTGATTTGTTACTTTTAATTTAATAAAATGAATATTATTTGACAAAAATCTTAAAAATGAATTTGAATTTTGTTGAAAGTTACACAAAAAATCCCCAAAAATAGAGTTTTTGCCGGATCTGCTAATATTTTAAAAAAGTGTTTGCTATAAATATATTTATAAAAGTGTTTGCTATAAAACACACTAATTTTAGGGGAAAAAAAATTATCCTGATTTTCACAACTTTGTACAAAAAAACCATCTCACTTTGTTCAAACCCTGTTGAAACAGCTCGTTTCCTCGCACTTCCGTTTGAAGATATTGGTGACAATTTAGGTTAAGGAACGTTACAACACTCTGACTCAGTTATGCTATGGATACTGCAGCAGGTTAAACTCCTACCTATCCAACCCGTCCTTCCAAATGCTTGCCTGCATGCAACTTGTTCCCTATGATACCAACCAACTTTTCTCCTGCTCTGCGGATCATACTCTTCAAACACCAATCTCACTTTGGTCAAACCCTGTTGAAACAGCTCGTTTCCTCGGACTTCCGTTAGAAAATATTGGTGACAATTTAGGTTAAGGAACGTTACACGATTGGGAAGGGCTACCCATCGTTACAACAGCTACAACCACAACAGGTATAATTAGTGATTAGTAATCAGAGCGGATATTTTTATGCATTTGCATATTTTATGCTCTTGTGCACATTTTGTGCATTTGCGCATATTTCTCGGCTTTATTGGCAACCCTTAAAACTATCAATCAGCAGCATTGTTGAATCAGCTGTAGTTTGCAAACCAGTTTAACACAATGCCGAAAGAAAGAGCTACGAAGAAAGAATTTTTATTAGGGTGGTGCGCGAATATAAAGATGTGTTCCATACAGACAACTCAGTTTTACTTTGTATTTTATGCAACTGTAAAGTTAACGCTGATAAAATTTTCAACGTCAAACAACATTTGGCCACCCAAAAGCACTTATCTGCTGTAGGAAGACGTAAAACTGAAGCACAAAAGTTTTTGGCTGATTTCAAAGAAACTAACGTTAAAGATATTGTGACAATGGATCTTACAAAAACTCTTGTAGAAGCTAATATACCTCTGAAAAAAGTATCCCATCCAAGCCTCAAACAATTCTTTGAAAAACATTTCAATTATACTCTTCCAAGTGAGAGTACCCTACGGCAGGCCCGTGCGCACGGGGGCGGTTTTGGGGGTTAAAACCTGCCCCCATGGCCAAATCTAAGTTGCAATGATTTTAAAAAATTTTCAAAATACAGTTTATAAATCTTGTATTGAATCTTGACTAATAATTTTTGACAAAATTAGTTAAAATAATTTTACGGAAGAAGAAATTGGTGAAAGTTGCAAAGAATAAGGTTGGCCAATACATAAGTCCGGCACTTTGAATTGCACTTGGAGCTTTCCGAAATTACAAAGTTGTGTAGCGTATGGGCATTTTTTGTTCTTAAATTTTACCGATGAAAACAGTGAGCAGTTTCAATTAACAGAGCGAATGAACTGCAAGGCTCAATTATATGAGAGATTTCGAGTGTTTTCTGACCCTTTTTGTTGTAGGCGTAAAGAGAATTGTGAGAAAATGAACGTTGGAGAGCAGATGAGCGACAACGTTCAAATATTTGAATGTTTTCAAACATTTTCTGAGGTTTTTTTTTTATTTTACCTAACAGAAGATAAAGATCGCATTTTTCATGGACGTTTATTAATAGTCTGTGGAAAATAAACATAGCATATTTCATATTTTCCGAATAGTGTCAATAAAACTTCATAAACCTTATTTTTTATTATTTATAATAATAATAATAATAATAATAATTCCCAACCGTATTATCCACCATATCCCGCCCGAACGGCGCGAGGGGCGCATCCGCAATACACGCGGATTGTTCTTTCGTGCCGAGTCTTTCAAAGGCTTTGGTTTGTTAATCGTCGAGATCTGAAACTGCTCAGCTACAGAGAAAACCTCATCAGCCAAGCAAGGCAGATACAAAATAGATGACACAATTAATAAATAATTAGTTGACAGCGAATAGTTATTGTAAAGAATAAAGATAAGAATCAAAGGATATGAAAGCAAATTGTTGCTATGTATTTAGGAAAGAAAGAATTGACATTTTTATTCTGCATTTTAAAGAATAAAGATAAGAATCAAAGGATATGAAAGCAAATTGTTGCTATGTATTTAGGAAAGAAAGAATTGACATTTTTATTCTGCATAGTGAGTCTGAAATATCAAACGTACCAGAATGAGAGTTATTATCTTGACACAAACAACGAAACGCTTATTTAATTCCAAATTAGTTCGGCACTGTTTCAAGATAAGTGGTTTAAAATGTCTTGATGGACGAGAAGGTACATTGAAGTTCACTTCGCTCAAAAAATACGGGCTTGTGATTGAACCATTTAGTAATTTAATCATGAAAACAATTCCACGCATTTCCCTCCGACTAGAAAGGCTGTGAAGATTAATTAGTTTTAAGCGACTCGTATACGATGGCAAATTATACAAGGGATCCCAGTGAAGATCTCTTAAGGCAAATATTAAAAATTGTTTTTGAACTGATTCTAAGCGATCCACGTGGACCTGGTAACGTGGATTCCAAATTATAGAACCGTATTCAAGTATCAGTCTGACTAATGTAGTAAAGAGTTTTAGTTACATAAGGGTCGCTAAATTCTTTAGACAAATGCTAGAACGCCTCCAGCTTTATTGACTGTTACGTTAATATGGCAGTTAAAACTGAGTTTTTAGTCCATAGTAACCCCAAGGTCAACAAAATCATACATTTGCTCAAGACTATAACTGTTAATTGTATAGGAAGCTGGCTGTGATTTTCCTCTCGAACAACGCATGTATTTACATTTCTTTAGATTAAGCGGCATATAATTTAAATGGCACCAAGTAACAAGTCTATTTAGATCTGATTGAAGCTTCTTCGAATGACATAAAAAGCTTTACATCGTCGGCATACATTAAAATTTTGGAAATTTGTATTACTGTAGAAATATCATTTATAAACAACAAGAACAGAATCGGGCCAAGATGGCTTCCTGGAGGAACTCTTGAGGAGACATAAATAACATCGGACTCACACTTTTTAAACACTACTTTTTGTGCTCTGTCGCTAAGGTAAGAAGAAGTAAATTCAAGTAAGTTTGTAACGGTGGACTTTCCCTTACAGAACCCGTGTTGACAGTCGGAAATCAAGGTAGAGATAGGATTCGTAAGCTGATTGGTAACAATAGCTTCACACACTTTTGGGATGGCAGAAAGCTTTGCTATGCCACGATAGTTCTCTATAGAAGCCTTGCTTCCGCTTTTATGAAGCGGTAGAAGAAACGACTCTTTCCATGCTTTTGGAAAAACACCACACTTTAGTGACAGATTGAACAAATTGGTAAGGGGTTGGTAAATATTGTTAGCACACTTCTTCAAGAAGCATGTAGGAATCCTATCAGGTCCGCATTTAAAAGGTTCCTTCAAGGTTTTCAGATAAATAAGAACATAATTGGCGCATATAGTTGGACAATGAATTAAATTGTTTAGAAAGTCAGAGTTGGTGACGGCAGAATAGTTAGGAGTGAAAAATTACGCAAACAAATTATGACCCAAAAGAAATAAAAAACGACCCCAAATAAGCTTCAGAAAAACACCAATAAAAGGCTCCGAAAAGTGTCCAAAAACCCTCTGAATGGATGAATGAAAGAAAATCACCAATTAAAGGGCTCCGAAAGGCGTCTGAGAAGGCTCCAGAAACCCTCAGAATGGAGGAATAAAAGGCTCCGAAAAAGGTTCAGAAAAGCACCAATAAAAGGCCCCGCAGTTCATTTAGAAAGAGTCAAAAAACGCTTCAAATTCATCGAAATCGGACTCATTTCGGACTCTTTTTTATGACTTCGTTGGAGTGCCCGCGTAGAACGATTTTTCGCTCCATTTGGGCTCCGAAAGAAGCTTATTTTGGAGAGTAAAGTTCTGAGAAATGAGCGTTTTATGGCTCCGAAAGGAGTCTTTTTTTGCACTTTTAGTTAGCTGGGATATGCCATCATATCACCAATTCTCTATCAAATACAGAAAAATGTGTACAACCAAAAAAATAGTAGTTTTAGGCATCAGAGTATGCAGTTTCAGGAAAGTTAAAGAACATTTAAATTTGTGATATATGGGTCTAGGTATCTGTCTCAGCAAATATGTTTAACTTAGTGAAAAATGTATGCGAATGCAAATCTAAATTAAAACCCCCCCCAAGGCCAATTCCTGCGCACGGCCCTGCCCTACGGCAAAAGGGTGTGCCCATATTATACGCGGAATGTATGGATAAAATGAGGGAAATAGCTGCAGATTCCTACATATGGGTCGCAATAGACGAAACTACCGATAGTACCTGTGCGAACTTTATATTCGGTGTATTAAGTACTGAGGATGAAGCAGCTAAAAGCTACTTGTTTAATATGGAAGAAGTACAAGCTGCAAACGCCAGCAATATGGCAGCTTTTTTCAATAATTCTCTTGCGCTTTTGTGGAAAAATGGTATGCTACATCTGTTCCTTAATTTTGTGAAATCTTTATATTAATTTTTATATTCTAAGCGATACAATACAATAAAGTATTGGTAGTGCTGACGGACGCCGCACCATATATGGTATCTGTCATGAAAAGTCTGAAAGTTTTGTATCCAAAGATGATCCATGTTACATGCTTAGCTCACGGTTTTCACCGCGTTGCCGAATTCGTAAGAATGCAGTTTCCAGATGTTAACTATTTGATAGCAAGCATTAAAGCGGTCTTTGTTAAAGCACGTTAAAAAAATTTTATTTCGAACTATAGCGAATAATATATATTTCCAGACGGTGCAGTGAAATAACGCCCAAGGAAATAACGCCCATGGGCGTTATTTCCCACCCAAAAAGGAAATTACGCCCATGGGCCTTATTTCCTTTTTAAAAAGGAAATAAAGCCCATGGGTGTTATCACCTTTTGCTGATGGGTGTTATTTCCTTTTTCGAAGAGAAATAAAGCCCACGGACGTTAAAAACGAATTAAAACAAGCTGATTTAGTATATGGTTTTCTTTATTTCAATAAATTTTAACATATTTGTTATGTTTTTATAAGGCGGGGTGCAATAGCGCCTTGTGAAATAAGCCCTTTAAGGCCTTATTACGCTATTGAAAGTGAAATAAGGCCTTTATTTCAAAAAAGGCTTTATTACACTTCGAAAGAGAAATAAATTCTTAAAGGCCTTATTGCTCTTTCATTTTTTTTAATGAAACAATAATATTCTAATTCTTTTTGTATTTTTTTGAACAGTTACACACAAATTTCACGTTAACCAAAGTGGGAAACGTGGCACGCGGAAGGACATCACCGTGGCGGTAGCCACGGCTATGGCACACACCCGGAGTTGGAATGGCGTAGCCCAGGGTTATTTTTTGAAGCGCGGCCGAAGGCCGCCTACGCGGAAAGGTGTTCTGCACTTAAAAATCGTGGATCGGGCCCCCGTAACTATAATCCGAAGGGGGAAAAGCAATATTTTGTTTCTGTGAAAAGTTATTAGTGAAAAACCGAAAATTGACCCGGGTCAGATCCCCAATTCGGGGCCCCATCCACGTTTTTTATGTGCAGGACACCTTTCCGCGTAGGCGGCCTTCGGCCGCGCTTTAACAAATAACCCTGGGCTACGCCATTCCAACTCCGGGTGTGTGCCATAGCCGTGGCTACCGCCACGGTGATGTCCTTCCGCGTGCCACGTTTCCCACTCTTTTCTCACAGGGTAATTTGTGAAAAAAATGCTAATCAACAGTTCGTGTTGCTCGCGTAAAATCCTATGGGCGTTATTTCTCTTTTAAAAAGGAAATAAGAGCCATGGGCTTTATTTCTTTTTGCAGATGGGCGATATTTCCATTTAAAAAGGAAATAAGGCCCATGGGCGTTATTTCCTTTTTGAATGGGAAATAACGTCCATGGGCGTTATTTCCTTGGGCGTTATTTCACTGCACCTTTCCAGACACCTTCTCGCCAGCGTATACTTAAACAAGCAAATCCAGATTTACCATTACCACCTAGTCCCTGTACAACTCGATGGGGCACATGGCTGGACGCAGTAAAATATTACGCAGAAAATTTCAACGAAGTAAAAACTGTAGTGGACAATTTAAATAATACAGATTCCGAAGCGTGATGGCTTCAAAATTGCTATTTTCTAAACAAAACGTGAAGGCGGAATTGGTAAATATTCGAATTAACCTTTGTTGCGTAGCTGAGGCAATAAAAGTGTTAGAAACCTCAGGGCTTTCGTTAAAGGAATCTTTACAATTGTTGCAAAAAACCTCAGAAACGTTGCATTCTCTCGAAAGGAGCGATATTAAAGTGAAATTTGACTCTGTTATAAAAAAAAATGAAGGTTTAGAAGTTCTGAAAAAAGTAAATGAAGTTATAAACAAAGGAGTCCCAGTATCGGATCCTGTCTTAAACAATTTTACACTCAAAGAACTTTCACTTTTTAAATATTGCCCCGTCACATCTGTAGATGTTGAGCGCTCCTTCTCTATTTATAAAATTCTTTTGACAGAGCGCCGCCAATCTTTTTTGTTTGCAAATATAAAACAACATCTTATACTTAACTGTTTTGGAATAAACTCTGCATCAAACGCAGTTTCTTCTATCAAAAATACGTCTTTTCTTAAAATGCATATTTGAACGCATAATTTTAGGTTTTTAAAGCATATTTAATGCGCTAAAAATATATTTTTATTTGCTTAAAATATCCGCTCTAGTGATTACTTATCCACAAGGTAACAGGGATGACAAAGGAACAATTGGATAAAAGGAAGGATTGAATTTTGACTTAATCTCGGAGCCAGTTTCTCAAAATTTGCTTTTAACAATATTAATATCAAGGGGAAAGATATTTTGATTTGTAGTGAAACGAGGGGTGTGAATACAAACATTGGTGTAACGCCATATTAATTTTCACATATTTTTATTTACCTTCTAAGCTGGCTATGCGTTCTTCGCATCCACAATGCGTCATACAATCTCCATTTTCTGTATTTTTTTCATCTGAAAATTATAAACTTTGGTTAGCATAGTAAATACAATTGAATTGTTAAGAAACTTACTATTTTTGAACATCTTACGGATGATATTTGGATTTTTGTGGTTATTCATTTTTTATATGTTTATGTTATTATTTACTACGGTTCTATGCTATAACAAGGGCGAATATAAAATTTGTTCAAACCTAAAAAAAAATGCAACATTGGTATTATTTTTAAACTGTCATTATAAGAAAACGCCAATGCTTTACATTTCAAATCGCTTAAGAAAACGGTCTCTTCGTCGCCTAAGTCTCCTGGCACTGGTTTACTAACTTTATATATCCCTAAGTTAGATGAATCAAACGGCTCTGTATAGAAGCTACTTGTGTTCCTCATTTTCGAATGCTATTATGTTCTTTTAAACTTACGATAATTTGAAAGGGCAGATTATTTTGCAAAAAACAATATTTGTCAGGAATTTTATTTCTTAAAACAGCACCCCTTAAGTAACATGTACTTCCAACAATATATGACTCCTGAGCGTCTTCGGGGATCGACAAAGGCTGTTCACAAATGTTTCTATTGTAATATTTTAGATGGCTTTTTAAGCTGTTGCAGGTAATTTTCGAATGAAAAGTGGACTCTGAAATTGGGTCTCCTACAATTGAGACAGTATCTCTTAAATGTAATAGGCAATGTACATTGTATGAAACGCTATTTGGGCCAAATAAGAAAGCGAAGTTTTCTACGAAGAGGTCTAACATTGACTGCGCCGTTTCTAGGTCAGATGCACTTTGTTTTTCGCAACAAAGAAGTCTATATGCACAATGAAGTAAAAGAAATTCTTAGTACATATCATCAGGAATTTTATCTTGGAGGGTAATTATCCCAGTTTACAATAAAAATTGCCTGAACTGGGTCGCTTTCCAATGAAAAACCTCATCTAAACTCCTAGGCTTTCTGGCGAACTCTTTGGGGATATTTGGCTTTATTGCTTCTAATATATCCGAAATATTTTTTTTACTACTTGCAGTTAAGTGAAAAGAACTTTTATTAGTTATTACTCGAATTAAATATTTGCGCATAATTCCTAGTTCCATAAGGTGCATACAGCCAAGAGGAGTTTGTGAAACCATGCCTATTCCTAAATTCTCAATAGTACTTTTGTTGTTTTAGTATTCAGGGCTATGGTGCTTTTCGAACTTTCTATTAGAAAAATCCTCATCTGAAATAAGTGCACCAACCGTCGTACTGTACGTTAAAACCCCATCTAGTTTTCTAGCGACCTGAGTACATTTTGAGCAACCATGTCGAGATGTATGCGATGGTATACCAGATATAAATGCTTTTGCGGTGGCATCACAAACTATTGCTCTTATACGAACCTCTATTATTTTTCCATTTATAGAAAATCCGGTCTCAATGATGTCTTTGATTTCCTCATGAAATTTAGTTAAAAAATCTGTACAATTTTGTGGTTTGCTATTTTCAAAATATATCCCTATTGGAGCTACAGGCTTTCCTCTTATGTTGTTTAAACGAACTATGATTGGCCATAGCTGCTTTCTGGAGCTTTCAAAGAGGAGAAGTCCATCGACACTTATGTCAATACATAGTTTGTTCACGTCGGCACAAACATTTAGTAAGTAGTTTCTCTATTTGTATTTTAAATCCTATATGCAGTGATTCTCCACCAGCTAACTGTAAAATTTCAGGCGTTATTGGACAAACCGATTTATTTGTATTTGTATTTGTATTTATTCATTAAAGTGGTTGTGACTGTAAGACATAGTCTTTTAAAGCACATCATCAGTTTGATTACAGAGTATTTAAGTACTTATAATTAAATTAATATTATTTTACATCTAAGAAGAACAGAGATATTTTTTATAGTATAGTGCAAAGGAAAGAAAGAAAAGAAAATAAAAGAAAAGAAATATGCATTTTCGTTGAAACAACATTATTCACAAAGAACCAAAGTATTCATAAATCAAACCCTTGTAATTGTTCTTACTCAAGTTACCCTTAATTGAATCCGGCATAGAATTCCAGAGCCTTACAGCATTTACGAAAAAAAGTCTAGAGGATGTCAAATATGCATATCTGGGAATTATCAAATTTCGGTGCCTACTGGATCTTGAAAATTGAAGTTTGTCATATAGATAGGGCGGTGCTTTGGATTCGATGAGTCTAAACATAAATATACAATTTCTAGCCGCAATGTACTCAAATATAGTGCATCCGAGGACCTTGCGTTTCCAAGGAGAGATGTGTTCATATCTTCCAAGATTATATACATAACGTGTTATATTATTAAAAGCAACCTCAATTTTGCGATTCGAAGCAGCATCAAGTTGGCTATATACAAGCTCAGAGTATGTTATGTGAGGTACGATAAGTTGAATGGCTAGCTTTTTTCTAGTTTCTAAGGGTGTATACGATGAAGACAGTCTCAGTCTTCGCAAAACCAAGTATATATTTCTCACAGTATTATTCACATGATCGATACAGCTCAACTTGGAATTGATCACAAAGCCTAGATTTTTTATCTTTTCAGTAAACGAGAGAGTACTGTTACCAATGAATAGTTCAGGGGGGTTACTCTGTATTGCGATACGAAAGTGAATGCGATGCGAAAATGAAATGCGATGCGATAACCAAATGGTACTCTGTATTGCTTTCGCATTGCGAACAGTGTTGCTTGCTTTCGCTTTTAGCTGTTTTCATGTTTAGGTAGGCATTACTGCCAAAAATATCAACAAATGTAAGAGCAAAAGAAATAAAAAAAATAATTTGACAACTCTGTGTTTGTTTACTTCTAAAGTTGTGTGTTTATTAGTTTGAGAGTTTCAATAGCAAGTTTTTAATAAAACTCGAAGAAATAAATTAAGTTTGTTTAAAATGGATTCTGTGGCACTTTGGAAAGACAAAAATGAGCGTCTTGATAGGAGAATCATTCGGGATAGTTCCAATATAATGAGCCTAAGTGATAAGTGATGAGCCTAAGTGATTAAGCTGCGACGTCGCCCTCTTCCACAAATTTGTTGCAGTGTTTCTTCCACTGGCAGACTTAAGCAATCCCTTGGATAAGTCGGGATGCGCCTGGACAAGGAGCTCAAATTGTTTTGGCTGCGTGTGCTTCATTTTGGTTTTTTCCCTAAAAAATTAACAATATAATCATTACATATCATTATTTTTGTTAAATAACTACTTACATTTTATGGCGGTGCGATTTCTTTTTGCTGTAACAAAGGAAATTACCATTGAAGTTATAAATAAACATAAAACATAGCTAAATTAAAATATTTGTTTGTAAAAACTTACCTATTTTGGCGGTGCGGCTGATTTTCTTTAAATTTGTTCGCGGTGCTACTGCTTTTTGTTGTAGCAAAGAAAATTAGCATTCGTCAAGCATTTGACATTTGCTTTCGCGATACAGAGTGCCGCGACTTCGAAAGGGTAAAATTGAATGCGAAAGGGAAAAGGCAATTGCGAAAATGTCAATTTCAGTAGCAAATGCCGAGTTACAGAGTGCCGTGACAGCAAATGCTAAAAAAATGTCTTTCGCATCGCGATACAGAGTAACCCCCCAGGTATATCATCAAAACACAAAGCACCGCTACTAACAGGCAACACATAAGATTTGCTAGCATTCAAGCAAAGGCAGTTTTCGCAAGCCCATTTCGAGATCGCAGATAAATCACTATTTATTCTATGGCATAGATCATCAACAAGCCCAACACGACTAGACAGATACAGTTGAATGTCGTCTGCATAAGCATGTACATTTACAAACTGACATACAGAGAACACATCGTTGACAAAAAGACTAAATAGAAGAGGACCAAGTACAGAACCTTGCGGCACGCCAGACGAAATAATACATGATGAGGATGCAGAACCTTTGCAGACTACTTTTTGAGTTCTTTCTGCTAAGTAGCTGGCCATAAGTTTAACAGAGTTATCAGAGAATCCAAAGAAAAATTTAAGCTTTTTACATAGAAGGCTATGGTTAACGGAGTCAAATGCTTTAGAAAAATCTAGGAGGCAAAGAAGGGTTAGGTCACCATTGTCAAAACTCATTCTCACATCATCAAGTATCTTGACCATGGCAGTGGAACAACTATGTTTAGGTCTGAACCCTGATTGTAGTTGACTTAGCAGTTTGTGCTTCTGAACGTATGATGAGATTTGAGCTGCCATTAGAGACTCACACACTTTAGCAAATACGGGAACAATGCTGATAGGCCTATAATCTGAAGGTTCAGTTGCGCTATTATTTTTAGCAACCGGAATAATAAGGGCCTTTTTCCATTCCATTGGGAAACAAGACGTTGTAAAAGCATGATTGATAACATGTGTGAGAGTTCCTAGTATAAATGGCAACACGATTTTCACAAAATTCAATGATATCCCATCCTCACCAATGGCATTCGACTTTATCCGCATGAGAGAGGCAAAGACCTCTTCTTCGCTTACTGCTGTAAATTCAAATTTTTCCTCAGGGGCAAATGCAATATCCAAATGTACTGCTGCTTCTTCGTCTGAGCTTGGACTCATTCTACTATAATAATTATTTAATGTATTCGGATCAAGTTTACATTCAGTCTTATGCCTGCCTTGTATGCTTAGATTTTTTATATTTCGCCATAAGTCTTTGGATGGAAGTGACGGATTTAGCTTGTGGCTACAATAATTTTGCTTAGCTTTCCTGGCGGCGCTGGTAGCTTTATTACGAGCCGTTTTGTAATCTGACCAAGCGATATCCGTGTTTGTGCTTTTCCACCTCCGGTATAACCTGTTACGATACTTTATAGCACACCTGACTTTGCTGTTGTACCAAGGGCAGATGCTATTCAAGACTCGAGCTTTGCGCAAAGGGACGTGGGAGTCAAATAGTTCGCGTAAGATTTTGTTTAAAAAGTCAAGTTTTTCGTTGACATTAGCACTGTACCAACACAGAGACCAATCAACACATGAAAAGTTAGCAAACAGTTCATCAACATTCAAGGACTTGAAATCACGGTACACAGTACTAACAGCATCAGCAGGACAATTAAGCTTTACATCTAACGTGCAAAACGTAAGGTCATGGTCAGAGATAAAGGAAATTTGATCTTGCAACACAATGTGATCAGGACTTGAGGAAATAATGAGGTCCAGCAAGCTAGGGGTTTTGTTGTGAGCGTATCTTGTTGGTATACTTCTGTTGACTACAGTAAGACCAGCGGACGAGACGTGGTCAAGCAATTTATTTGTATACGAGTCGTTTGTAAGAATATTGACATTAAAGTCTCCGCAAATTACAAAACGCTCAAAATCAATCAAAAACAGCGACAACTCGTTAAAATATGAGTCTAATAGGAAGTGCTTATGTGGGTTGTACACGCAGGACACTAATACTTTCGTTGCGCTATCAGATATTTCTGCTATAATATACTCGGTATCAGTGTTGCTTGATACTGATAAAATGCCAATTTTTAAGGGAGATTTACAGTAGATAGCTACGCCTCCACCCTTCTTTGCTAGACGATCAACCCGCGTTAGACTATAGTTAGGTATACTATAATGGGCATCAGGGATATCTCTTGAAAACCAGGTTTCTGATACGCAGATAACATCAACTTCCGAATTGGCAAATATATCTCTGACATAATCAAGCTTATCACCGTTTAAACTACGTGCATTGAAGTGTACAATGCTAAGGCCTTCATACTGCTTACGCAAAATATTAATAAGTATCTTATGGTTATCATAAATGCTGAAGGCAGAATTCCTGCAGGGGTCCATCAGAATACGAGGGAACAATTACAACGGGTGCTAATTATATGAGATCCGCAACGGCAATACAAATGCATGATAAGAATCAGTAAATTTGTGATGAGAATTAATAAAAATGAGAGCGTGAAGAAGAGACAAAAATATTTAAAAGAGATCGTAAAGAAGAGATGAGAAAATTTAAAAGCATAACTTAAAAGTAATAACAAGCGCAAGTTGGGCAATATATACATACTATACATACTAATATAAATGTACTTCTGCGCTCAGCTTCCAACAACAGCATTCACCTCGGGTATGCTGCTCACCAATTTGGCCTCATCCCCATGCTTGAATCTCACAAAAACTCTGCCGCGAACTGAAAACACCGCCGCTAATTTTTTCTGCCGCCTAAGTGCCGAAGCATGTGACATTACCTCTCGCAACTTTTTTGCCAAACTTTCATGCAGATAAACAGTACCGTAACCCGGGAGATCAACATCAGAGAGCGCAAGCGATCTCTTTTTAGTTTTGCATGACACAGCAACTGATTTCAGCAAGTGGTTGCGGTCAGAAGCAGAAAACAACTTAACGATGATGGGCGAAGAGTTATTTGTATTTCCGAGTAGATTGTTGCCTCTCGTATTTCTCAACCGGAAAGCATCTCGCAGTGGTGGTGCTTTATGCTCAGCTGCTCTACATATTTTTGAGAATATTTCAGGCAAACACTCATTTTCGGTTGTAGGAATGCCAGTAATAACCAAGTCAGTCTCGACTGCGCTGCCTTCAAGTGCATTAAGTTGGGCTTGAGCTGCTAAAATATTGCTACGAAGAGTGAGGACGTCAGCGCATGCATTCTCAACTGCACTTACTCTCTTTTCTATTGCAGTAATAGAGAGCTTCAAATTTGCTGTTTCAGCGGCCAACTCACCAATCTTCTGCATCACTCTCTCTTCTGTTTTGCCCATCACAGCAGTCAATTGTTTGACAATAAGGTCTCTCATCTCATCAAGCTTCTTATCCAGAATTGTAGGTGTTGGTGTGAGAGGAGTTTTAGGGGGGGAAGCCGTTCCTCTAGTAGGATTTCTCCGGGACATTGTTGCTGCTTTCTTTAATAATTGTTCTCTTGTTGGCTTTTGGAAATCAATAGATTTTTGTTAATTTTCAATATGACCAGGTGACAACGTAGAAGAAGTAAACTAGCACCAGAAAATTCTTGTTAAAAACTGTTTGCAGCACACACGCACTTAGATACACAAAATTTGTTGGTAAATTTTAAGTTAATTTCCGAGGAAAACACAATTGAATTAGAGCGCAAAAAACACGTCCTACTCAGTTGACATTTGCTTTCATGAGTTTATAAAACTTAGAACTTTTCGAAAATTCCGGCGTAAGCGTATGCTTTATATGCAGCTGCCGTACCTTTTCGGTAAAGTTTTGTTTTTTAACAGTAATGTTGCAATTAGCTATATCACTATCATCACACTCAACTATTTTTTCTTCAATAAAATATTGACTTTCGATTACTCGTTCCCCTCCTCTTCACCAACCGTTTTAATAGTCTTTTGCCTACCATCTTCCCTTTTTCCTACAGAAACTATTTATTAAATGTTATCAAGTAGAATATTATTTTATTTTACATAATTAATTAATTTTAATCTGTACGCTTTCCTATTATTCGTTTATTTTAAAACATATGCCAATAAAAGTGCAACTAAAACATTGGGACAATTTTTAAAGTAAAATTTCGTAGAAACTGAAGCTGATCTTATACATTTTAGATGCTGTGTCTTTTCTTCAGCTATAATTTTGATGAAGGTACCAAAGAACGCAGATTGGTGACAGGAATAAGAATCTGGTATAAAGGTTTTATGTTCACAAACACTTTAAATAAAAGAATAGTTTATAATCTAAATTTTGCATAATATACATATTTTTTTAACTTGGTATATTTTCGCATTTCAAAAAGTACACTATTCGACATTTTTTACATTCTTCCTGCATTTTAAGAACTTCCTGAGTTACAAAATATATAGCATTTTGGTTAAAAAGTGAGGTGTTTCATAAATTTAGTTACACCATTAAAACTTTTAGGTGATAACTTATAACTTTTAAATTTTTCTCACTGCTGGGACAAACATGCGTTATTTGGCACCTCTATTAAAATTTAGGTAGTTTTTATACCCAGTAGTGCTTCGCACACAAGGTATATTAACTTCATTCGCCTAACGGTAGTATGTAACGGCATAAACGAATCGAGATAGATATTGACTTATATATATCAAAATGTTCAGGAGGAAAAGAGAAATTGATTGAGCCATGTCCGTCCGTCCGTCCGTCTGTGAACACGATAACTTGAGTAAATCTTGAGATATCTCAATGAAATTTGGTATGCAGGTTCCTTTTCACTTATCTCGGAGCGCTATTGAAAATAGGCGAAATCGGTTAAAAGCCACGCCCACTTTCTATACATATAATATTTTCGAAAATACGAAAAGAGTGATTATTCAGTACATAATACACTTATAAGGATAATATTTGGTGTGCACTTTAGTGTTAAGCCAACAAATACATTTCTGAAGAAATTTTTAAAAAGGAGCGTGGTACCACCCACCTTTGATAAAGTCAAATTTGGAAATATTATTAATCATAAATCAAAAACCGCTCAAGATAGCAAAATGAAATTTAGCACACATATTTATATTAATACCGCAAATATTCCGGAAAAAAGTTAGCGAAATCGGGTAAGGTCCACGCCCAATTTTATACGAAAGATTTTGAAAAGGATCATAGATATAGAAGGGGGGGAGCTATGAAGCATCCAAATAGGATACTACTCACGCATGGTTGACTGTATGGAAAGCTTGAGAAAGGTTTAGCGCAACTAGTATCGTCCTGCCAGGAGTCTTTTTCTTGTTGAATCCGTTCACTATCTAAATGTTAAGTGCTACGCATCTTGCGTAATCCATGCTGGTGATGGTGACAAACCTCAGATGATGTGTAAAGTGAAGGAGTCGGGAAAATCGATAAATACCTCATAGATGGGGAGCAAATATTTATTCTTACATAATCGTAAAAACTCAAGGCGAAGTTTTGGGAAGAGTCGAGCTAAAGGCTATGATGGGAACACTTATAAAGGATCGTAGTGCTGATCAGCAGCGTAGACAATATTTTCCTATTACAACCGAGGAAGAGCTGAACATGTTAAACACAGACATTGGAAACGGTGACAAAGATGGATATGTAAGTCATTTTATGAAATAAAGTTACATTAGCAAATACTGATTGAGCGGTTTTAACAGGTTCGAACGATGAAAATGCTTTTGCGACCGCATAGAGCTATTAAAAATCTAAGGTTCATCATTAAACATAAATTGGCCAATAAATTTAATATTGATGGAATTTTAGGCAAACAAAGCTTAAAAGAGTATAACTTTTTCTACGAAGCCTTAATTGGTGAGTTACCACATGCATGAAACTTATTAACTTTGTATTCATTTTACCTGAAAGCTTTTCGTGTATCATGTGTTGTTGTTGTTGTTGTTAGCAGTGCTTCGCCCTGCCCAAAGGGCCAGTACACTCCTAGTTGTCATCGGGCTCTTCTAACGGAAGGAAACGCGCTGTTTCAACAGGGTTGGACCAAAGTGATAGGGGAGTTAGAAGAGTATGTTCCGAAGAACACGAAAAGAGATGTTGCGTGTCATGGGGGGCCATACCGCATGCAGGGCATGCGTTCGGTATGGTGGGGTTCAGTCTGGACAAATAGGAGTTCAGCCTATTACAATATCCAGACCGAAGTTGAGCCAGCATGACTCTAGTCTCCCTCGGAAGAACACGTTCTTCCTCAGCAAGAACGGGTGGTTGGGCACCAATAACGGGGTTCACAGGCCGGGATCTGTCCACCGACTCAGTGTGGAGGTCCTTTAGGGCCCGCCTATGGTCCCGCAGATCAAACGGCAAAGAGATGTGATGCCGGATCTCATCATAATGTTTTCGGAAATGTTTCCTTATGTCTCTGGGGGGCGGAGTTTCATCCAATAGCTGTCGATTTGGATGACTGGGTCTATGACAGTTCAGAAGGAACTGCCTACTTAAAAGTTCCGCATGCTCGCGAACGTTGAGCATTTTAGCCTCCTGGTGAAGGTGAGACTCAGGAGACATAAGCAAACAGCCCGTCGCGGTTCTGATGGCGGTGTTTTGGCAGACCTGCAATTTCCTCCAGTTGGTGTCGTGAAGGTTAGGCGACCATATGGGCGCAGCATAATCAATAACCGGTCGGCCAATAGCCTTATAGGTGACCAACAAGGTTTCTTTGTCTTTGCCCCAAGTACTGCCGGCCAGTGACTTGAGGATCTTGTTGCGGCTTTGTACCTTTGAAGCTATTGCGGTGGCATGATTAGCGAAGGTGAGGCTATTGTCGAATGTAACCCCTAGAATTTTGGGGTGGTTGACTGTAAGTAGGGGAACACCATCTACGTGGGCATTCAACTCCTGCCCCATCTGCGCATTCCAAGTGGTAAAAAGTGTCGCCGTAGATTTAGTCGGGGACAGTGTCAGGTTCCGCTCTGTGAAGAAGCTGGAAAGAACGCGTAGGTAGTAATTGAGTCTGGTGCATAGTTCATCCGAGGAAGGTCCTTTGCCCGTAGCCATCACAGTCCAGTCGTCAGCGTACGAAACGATGGAGACCCCCTCTGGTGGAGGAGGGAGGCTCGAGATGTAGAAGGTCTACATCTCTCTTTTCGAAACTGCACAGACGCCAGCCGACCGTTTAAGTAGTTGGCGGTCCAACGTTTTAGGCCGGGAGGAAGCGGTGTCTCCTCCAGGTCTTTAAGGAGTGTGGCGTGGTTTACTGTGTCGAAGGCTTTCGACAGGTCAAGTGCCACGAGAACCGTCCTGTGGTTTGGTTGGTGTTGGTTCAAACCGAAGTTAATCTGCGTCGTGAAGGCATTCAATGCCGATGTTGTGTTGTGATTTTTACGGAAGCCGTGTTGATGATTGGCCAGCTGCAGGTTTGCAGTATAGTATGGGAGCAAGATAGCCTCTAACAACTTCACTACCGGCGAGAGGAGAGATATCGGACGATAAGAATCTCCTTGGTTCGCCGGCTTCCCAGGTTTTAGGAGGGGGACCACAGTGGCGTGTTTCCAGATATCTGGTATGACGAAAGTGGTCAGTGAGAGGTTGAATAGAGCCGCCAAGTACTTGTGCCCCTCGTGGCCGAGGTGTTTCAGCATCTCCATGGCAATTCCGTCGGGTCCGAGTGATCTGGATGGTTTCGCCTTCCTTATAGCTTCCTTGACCTCTGCGACGGAGACGATAATGGGCGCGGCTGTATGTTTGTGTTTTTGGGCACGTCAAATGGCTTTCCTCTTAGCCCTATCCGCAGGAAAATGCAGTATAAATTGCCGGCAGAATGCGCTCGCGCATTTCCTGGGGTCCGATTCGACGCTATCGCCGAAAGCAATGGCGACCTTGTCATTGTATTTGGTCGGGTTGGATAGGGCCTTGACTGTTGACCATAGTTCGCCGACACCGCCGGAGAGGTTGCATGACTCTAGATGTTCTTTCCACTTTTTTAATTTATGGCCATTGACAGTCCGACGGATTTCTGCGTTGAGATCCTTTGTTCTTGGATCTGCGGGGTTCAAGAGTCTCACTTGGTCACGTTCTCTTGCCATTGCCGCTGCTTCCGCAGGGAAATTCGGTTGAATTTTCGGGATTCTGCCAGCAGGAATGAAGCGGCCGGAGGCTGAATCGATGACTTTGCGAAACTCTTTCTCACGTTTGCATACGTCCGTCGGTGTGCGTAGGTCAATGAAGGAGTGCTCTGTAAAGTCCGTGAAGCGGTCCCAGTCCGATTTACTAAAATTGATGTACATACGTTGGTTTTTCTGTCGTTATGAAGTCGGACGGTCGTTCGATATTTAGTAGGATGGGTAGGTGGTCTGATGCCAGTGTAAGCATAGGTTGCCAGTGAACGTGGTTGATAAGATAAGAAATGGAGATGTCTGGCGAGCTGTGGCAGTTACCTGCCACCCTAGTGGGGGCATCTCCATTCAATGTACAGAATGCTGAGTAGTCTATTTGCTCTGCGAGTGCGTGCCCTCTGTTATCTGCTGGCAAGTTGGAGTGCCAGAGATCGTGATGTGCGTTGAAATCACCTAGGATGAGGCAGTTATCGCCCGTTAGCAATGCACTAATATCAGGGCGATAGTCGCGGGGACAGCACGTAACAGGGGGAATGTATATATTTATCACTCGCAGGTCGACGTCGCCAGTCCGGACTGCTATGCCCTGGCATTCAAGGGTAGAGTCCTTGGGGCAACGTCCGGGGCAAATAGGTTATACTGTACAGTATAGTGTGTGATGAATGCAAGGCCGCCCCCATGACCACTGGGACGGTCTTTCCTATGCACATTGTACCCATCTCGAGTACGTAAGTCCAAGTTAGCGTTCAGTTTGGTCTCCTGAATGGCGGCCAGTTTAATGTTGTTCGACTTCATAAAGTCTGTTACCTCCGCGATCTTTCCAGCTAATCCGTTGCAGTTCAGCTGTAGGATTTTGAAGTGTGTCGGGAGGGAGGGTGAAGGCATTCTGGGGGTAAGGGACGGATGTGGTTGCCTGGATGGAGGTAGGCTTAGTCCCAAGCTATGACGCAGTCTAGGATTCAGCGTGCCGTGGCCGATGTTGTGTGGCGTGGAGGGCGGCTGAGCACTGCACCAAGGGGCTATAAATGCATCCGTCCAAAGGTTCCTGTTTGCAAGCCCAGAGCTCATATGGATGTGGCACAGGCCAAGGCAGTTATTGCACTTAACCGATGCCGCAGGCGTATATAATCTTTGCCGACAAACAGTGCACGTGGTGAAAGGTACCCACGTGCATGCTGGAAGTAGGGGGGGTGGGGACTGAGGTGAGGCGGGAGCAGCAAGGCTGCTGGTCGTGGAGACCGGGCCACCGTTGTGGCCATTTGGTGATGGTAAGTGCGGTGTGTGTACGCCGGAGCGACGAGAACCGCGGGACGCACTTGCGCACGAACAACATGGTGCCTCAAAAGTACTGAAAAAAGTACGGGTTCTGGGGATGGCAGGGTTAAGCCCTGAGCGTCCAGATCTATGCAACCATCTCTTGCATTTACTGCATTGAACGAAATGTGAACGTTTGACATATATTTTCTTCCAGCAGACGCAGCAGATCTAGTCTCTTGGTACGGGGTTGGATTCGATACCAGACCGTAACAAGAGACATTGGAGCAACCCTGCTCAAGGGATTGCTCCGAGGATGACAATTTAGGAGTGGGACTGGACAAATTGGACAGGGTTACACTGAAATAACAGCCCTTGGCCGGGTAAAACCCGGGTCATTCCGGTACGTAGAACCTGCTGTCGTGTATCATTTATATTCTTCTATATCGTATTTTTCGTATTACACTATAAATCCTTATCCCTATTCCTTAGAACCCTCATTAACACCTTTTATTTGATACTATATCGATAAATACGTTCTGGGTCACGCCTGTCCACAATATTATATACGTAGATACATACGTATAATGTGTTAAACTGCACTTCGTTAACCTCTGTGGATGCCAAGGAAAATGCGCATTGTCGTCTTACACTTAAGACCAACTCATTCAGACAACAAAGGCGAAACTTGTGGTGCACTTGCTGGTGCCAATATCTTGTAATACATTGCACAAACGTTCCACCTTGATCGAAAGACTTTTCTTTTAGAATCCTAAAGAATGTTCTGGTATTGCAATATGACCAATTAATATCGCAATATCGTTATAGTTGTTGCAATTTGCCACACCGCATTTCTTGGTTATTGGACGGATCACACTTTTAATGTGCTTAAATTAAAATTTTGGGAAATCAAAGTTAAAAGTTTGTTTTTAAGAATCCGAACAGTTATTTTTTCCCATTTAGAATTTAATGATTCATCTAGCGCAGTGTTTCCCAACCTTTTTTTCGTTGAGGCTCCCCTGACAAATAATAATATTCTCACCCCCCCTTACTTTTCAATAAATACAAAAAAACACATTATGTATTAAGTAACAGCCTTTTATTTTCATTCTATTAAATACACTTTAAAAGTTTTAATTAGAATTTTAAATTAAGAATAGGTACTAATGTGTCACTTGAAGCTGCATATTCTGCACCAGTTGGTTTATTCTAGGTTCTGCTTTTGCCAGAGATGTTATCAGATCGCTTCGACTTCACGATTAGTTCGATGTTTAGTTTTAACTAAAACTAAAGGATAAAAGCCTAGTTCACACAAATAAGTTGAAGAATAAGGAACTAGAACTCGTAAAGCAAGAGATGCAAGTTTTGAATAACACGGAGATCTTTTAATCTAAAATTTCTCCAATGTGAAAAGATGGAAGTCGTCCCTCAAGGACGAATCTGCCTTCATTTCTAGAAATTCTTCGTGAACATCTTCTGGTAATTGCAACAAATGGATTTCTTGTCATGTGCCATATTAATGACTCAGAATCGTTGTCTCGTTAGTAACGGCGAAACTTGTCTTGCAGCGCTTGTAGATGGGTTTTTATGTCAGCCTTCAAATTTGAATCCATCTTGTTATTTGTAATTGAAGCTTTGCGATGAACCCCTGAATGCAGTCATAACTGCTTATTAAAGTGTGGTTCAAATTTCAATTGCCCAGTATGGGCGCAGTGTTGTTACGGTTTGGTTAGTACAAAATGTATGAGTATGAGTATTTTTGACATCTATTTTGCATGCTTTCATTAAGGTATGGCTGTTAGAAAACAAAATCAAAATACCCGATCTTTTTCCTTGAACTTCGACTTCTGTCTTTTTGAGTGTGCCCCCCTTGTCAACTCTCTATGCCCAACAAACAGTGATCTAGCAAGTATTTGTTAGGTGTTGATAGCCTTAAAACATGTAGAATAATATATTCGTATATTTTCTTTCCAGAATCTATTTCGTTTGGAGATGCTGGAACTCCTAAGGAGCAGCCAAAACACATCAAGCAGCGAACGGAAATAAAACGTAAACTTTATTTTCTAAATTGCTATGCATTTACTTAGTATGCACATACTTGTGGTACGTTGGACCAAGTATGTACTTCTATAGGTTGTTTTTGTTGACCATTCTTAACACCACAAAGTCCATTTTATATTATTTGTATATTATACCTAGTAGTGCTTCGCACACAAGGTACATATATTACCTTCATTCGCCTAACGGTAGTATGTAACGGCTTAAACGAATCGAGATAGATATTGACTTATGTATATCAAAATGTTCAGGAGGAAAAGAGAAATTGATTGAGCCATGTCCGTCCGTCCGTCCGTCTGTGAACACGATAACTTGAGTAAATCTTGAGATATCTCAATGAAATTTGGTATGCAGGTTCCTTTTCACTTATCTCGGAGCGCTATTGAAAATAGGCAAAATCGGTTAACAGCCACGCCCACTTTCGATACATACATATAATATTTTCGAAAATACAAAAAGAGTGATTATTCAGTACATAATACACCTATAAGGATAATATTTGGTGGTGCGTTAAGGCAACAAATACATTTCTAAAGAAATTTTTAAAAAGGAGCGTGGTACCGCCCACCTTTGATAAAGTCAAATTTGGAAATATTACACTGGATCACAAATTCCAACTTTTTTTCTGCACCAGAGACGACATAGTGAAATTCCTATGTAAAATCACCTCCTAATTCCGAAAATCAAAGTTATTTTTACTTGAATGGTACCGTTTTTGAGATATTTACGATTTACCGTTATTTCAAAAAACAAAAAAGATGGCTCCCCTTAATCGTGTATATCTCAAGAACAAATTGAGCTATTCGAAAACGGTTTGAAAAATTTGAAAAGCATATAAAATTTACTTTAATCAGTACATACAACACTTTTTGCTAGGTCCTGCAGATTCAAACATAGTGAACAATCATTACGGATTTTTAAATTTTTTTTTGTAAAAATATAAAAATATTTGTACTTTGCGAGGAAGCATCTCGAAAACTTTTTGTTTTTTTTGCAGATATTTTTCCCCCCTCTAAGCTCTGTTTTATTACAAAAAAAAACAAGCTTTCAGGGAACAAAATCGAAGAACTAGTACAAAAGTTATAAGCATTCAAGTAAATATATCCATTTAATGCTTAAGTACCCTACTGGTACATATGTGTTAGTATTCGTATATCAGTTAGTTAGCAGGTAGATTTTCGAAAAGTTATTAGATACAAAAAGCTGTTAGTGTCGTTTTCTCAAACCTAGGTACATTTTAAACAAGAGCATATTTTTGAGGCAGGTAGTGTTTTCTTTGTAGAACTAGGGAACCTTTTTGTTTAGGTAGGCTTGAATTTTTACTGGATCTAAGTATAAATAAGAGTACATGTGCCTTGTTCCTTCATAACATCTGCAAGGCTCGCCGGATACTGTTCAGTTTATAATTTCAGTTTATAACCCGTCATTTACTTAAAGATAAAAAATGAATAAAAGGACGCGAGAGCTTGAGTGTACAAATGATCCAGATATGTTCTGTTTCATCTGCGGTCAATTTATTGTTGAAAGTATGAGACGTGTGTTTTCAAATCCTTTGAAAGTTACATACTATAAGTGTTTTGGAATTGAGCCTAAAAACAATGAAAAACCATGGACACCGAACACTGTGTGCACCACATGCCGAGTCGAATTGATTTCTTCGGAAACCGGAACAAAAAGGTACGTTGTAAAAATTAGGAATTTGTTCCCTTTTAATGCATAGCTGACTAATTTCTGAAACTATCTATGTATTTAGGCGACGCACAGTGAATCGAATAGAACAGGCTAGCTGGACAAAATTATTTTATGGGATTTTCGGACTTAAATGACTGTATCCAAGTATATTGTGCACATTTAGGTAAAAATGAAGTCTAAGGACAAAATATGGTTGGATAATATACATGCGTACTAGGGTGGGCCAGAAACAAAAAATCGATTTTTCATTTATCTTCCATTTGTTTGTTTTGTCTGATTTGTCAATACAAAAATTAGTTCATTAACCTTTCTGCTACGTTAGAAAAAAATCGCACTTTTAGTGTTTTGGGTCAATTTGACGCACTCATGAAAACTTAGCGCTGCTTATAATTTTTTTAACCAAACTTCATTTTTGTTTTCATCTAAAATAATTTATTATTTAATATAGAAAAGATTTGTATTTATTGGTTAATGTTTTACTGGCAGTTTTTACACACTAAGCTGCTAATTGCGAAGTATGTTTCTCTATGAAAGTGAAGAAGAAGCGGCAAATTTTCTACGACATACAAAGTGTTTTTTGCACTCATGCATAAAACATGAGTGCAGATTTGTTAGTACTAATGAAGCTTTCAATAATTGATAAAGATGGTATGCGAAAAATAGGAAATGTGTATGCAATTTTCCATAAATACTGTTCTTTATAATAGTTTCCTAAAAATGTATACATTAGGGTATACTAAATCACATGGTGGGTCAAATTGACCCAGTAACACAATAAGTGTAGCAAAAACACTTTAAGATATTTTTAGTAGTGTTGAAAACCGTTATGGTTTTAATTTGTTAGCAAACCCCTTCTATTTATTGACCCAAACATAGCAGAAGGATTAAAAACAATTCAAGTTTATTTTCGTTGAAATAACTCATTCTATGTTAACATTAAACTAAAAATACTTCAAAGATATCCTTATTGCTATAAGGCCCGGTTTTTCAGTGCAAGTTTAACTCAATTTGTCAGTTAAACTAAGCTTAAACTTGTTATGCAGTTTTTCAGTCAACTTTGAACGAAGTTTAAACGTAGTTTAAGCGGCCAATCTGCCAGGGTTAAACTCTAGTTAACCTGTCAGCTGTTTGCATAGTTGATTGTTTTAATTGTGAAATATTTGGTGAGAAATTCTTGCTTCTCGACTTTTTAAATTTATTTATGTTTATATATTTTATTTAACTTGTACACGGCGTATCTTTATCTTTGTTCACACCGATTTTTCATTTACCAATTGCGTTAAATATGTAAACGAATGTTATCTATTGCCGATCTAGATAAAAAAAAAACCAATGTTGCCGTATAAAAAGCAGATCAAAAAAGCGGCCTTAAACTCTCACTGAAAAACCGCTTTGCAGTTTAACTGGAGTTTAAATTTATGCCGAGATTAGGCAAACTTAGTTTAAACTGAGCTTAACCAATGACTGAAAAACCGGGCCTAAGTAATATAAATTAAAATGTAAGTAAGTCTTAGTCACTATCAGTACTTTTCACATCTGAACAACTATTAACAGAGTCTGCACAACCTTTTTTTTAATCGAGAAGGAATAAGCTAGAAAAAAAAAAAATAGTTGGACCAATTTGTGCCGAACGAAATTTGTACATTTAGAGGCTACGGAGCCACGGCTATGATTTACATAAATTTCAGACTGGAAGCTGGTGGAATACTACTACTTTTTCTCTAACAAACGTAAAAATTTGCAAATAAAAATATAAATTTTCAAATTTCGGCGTGTTTTTTAGAACAACAACATGCTCTAAATAAAAAACTTTATATCATATGAATAGTACTCACTGTTTACCATCACATCCATTTTAAATAACACGAAAAAACAACGCAGTAATAAATTAATATGAAAAACCGTGAGAAGTCCAGAATTATAAATTTAGGCAGATCAAAACACGTTTTTCTGAGATTAGCAGCTAATTACATCCACATCAGCAAATATTAAGTAAAATTTTTTTTTGACTCGTGATATTTGGACTATTAGCTGTCATCTACAATCTTTTTTTATTTAAAATTCAATGGTCACTTTTGTCCAGCTAGCTTGTTCTATTCGATTCACAGTGCGACGTGTGAAATTTATTACACCATTGAAGTGGAGGGAACCAACTTGCCATTCAACGGACTGCTATATTTGTACTACAAAAGTACTTGGGGTTGGAAAGTCCAGAAAAGTAACCTATGCGAGCGTATCTACAGTGTCATTACCAGAACTAATTTCAACAGAAGCGACATTGCCAGAATCAAATTTAACTTTAGTTCCGGCTCCAGTTTCATTGTCAACAGTAGTATCTGATTACGCGGCATCATGTTGTACTGAATTTCAAACGGAAAACGAAAGAAATTCTTTGTCACAAGCACAACTCAATGATTGGATAAGGGATTTGGAATTGTCAAAGGAAAAGGCCGAACTACACGCCTCTCGAATGCAACAATTTAAATTTGTTTCATCCGATGTTAAGGTAACATATTATAGAACTCGTCACGAAGAATTTTCCAAGTACTATACGAAGGAGGACAGTGTTTGTTACTGCAAAGACATTGCTGGTATATTCAAACAATTTGGTGAACCATATGATTCAAAAGAGTGGCCACTACATCATAAAGGATTGGCCAGAACGAATCGAGTTTCAAGTTGGGGTAGATAACATAAAATACTCTCCACTTATAAAGAAGGAAAAAATAACTCTACCTCCGCTCCACATCAAGCTCGGCCTTATCAAAAACTTTGTGAAGGCTTTGGACAAAGAAGGCGAAGCTTTTCATCATTTGAAGAAAATCTTCCCAGAGATTTCAGAAGCAAAAATAAAGGAAGGCATTTTTGTGGGACCGCAAATAAGGAAAATGATGACCAATAACCATTTCAAAGAACTATTGTCACCAGTGGAGGCAGCAGCGTGGGATTCTTTTGAAAAGGTCGTTACTTCTTTTTTAGGCGAACACAAAAGTCCTAACTACGAGATGATAGTGAACGACTTAATCAAAAACTATGCGGAAATGGGTAAATAAAAAAACATATTATAATTAATTATATATTACATAAATTTACATGAGAATATATAGCCATAAATCTGAATTCATGGTCCAGTTCCGAACAAACAAGAACGGGAAAAATATAAACAAAAAATTTGTTCTGAATTGAAAGATAAATCCAGCCTAAGAAAATTATATACTAATGTGTCACTTATGTATTTATCTAATTTACTTTTTTATTTTCTTTTAGGAGTAAATATGTCTTTAAAAATTCATTTCTTACACTCCCACTTAAATTTTTTCCCGCAAAATCTTGGCGACGAAAGTGACGAGCATGGCGAAAGGTTTCACCAGCAAATGAAAGTGATTGAAAGTCGGTATCAAGGATTCTGGGATGTCGCTATGATGGGCGACTACTGTTGGTTTCTCATAAGAGAAACCGATCCTAATCTAAATAAGCGTCAAAACAAGACACATAACTTTTTCAATTATAAAATAAGATCATAGAGTTAAGACAGAACCATATGTACATATGCTATTATTTGTAGAGTATTTAAGTATTAAATGGATATATTTACTTGAATGGTTATAACTTTTGTATTAGTTCATCGATTTTGTTCACTGATAGCTTGTTTTTTTTGTAATAAAACAGAGCTTAGAGGGGGGAAAAAATATCTGCAAAAAAACAAAAAGTTTTCGAGATGCTTCCTCGCAAAGTACAACTTTTTTTTATATTTTTACAAAAAAAATTTTAAAAATGATTGTTCACTATGTTTGAATCTGCAGGACCTAGCAAAAAGTGTTGTATGTACTGATTATAGTAAATTTTACAAGCTTTCAAATTTTTCAAACCGTTTTCGAATAGCTCAATTTGTTCTTGAGATATACACGATTAAGTGGAGCTATCTTTTTTGTTTTTTGAAATAACGGTAAATCGTAAATATCTCAAAAACGATACCATTCAAGTAAAAATAACCTTGATTTTCGGAATTAGGAGGTGATTTTACATAGGAATTTCACTATGGCGTCTCTGTTGCAATTTGGCTGTAAACCAGTGTTATTAATCATAAATCAAAAACCGCTCAAGATAGCAAAATGAAATTTAGCACACATATTTATATTAATACCGGTAATATTCCGGAAAAAAGTTAGCGAAATCGGGTAAGGTCCACGCCCAATTTTATACGAAAGATTTTGAAAAGGATCATAGATATATTGAATATGCAATAACTTTGCTCAAACTAGCTGTATATCATTTCTATTTTACTTCTAAAGGGTTCGTGGGCAAAGAAAGTCGAATGCACAAAATTTTTTAAAAATGGGCGTGGCCCCGCCAAAGTTTCAGTAAATAAGAATTACCTGTAAATACACACATATTTATATTTTCACATATTACATATTTATACGTTTATTTATTTGAAATTTTCCTCTTTCTACACGGCTAAAAATTTGAGCCTAAATTTTAAACCATTCATTGATTTACACAATTTTTAAAACTTTTTGGTAATAAACTCCAAATCTTTCTCATTTATTGGCGGTTTATATTTAAAACTCAACCGGGATAAACAAAAATACAACAAAAGTCGTATACACAGCGAATATGTGTACTTTTCGCACAAAATTCATGAGTGCGCCGTAGCTCAGTAGGTAGAGCATTGCGCACTGTCCTAACATTTTTTAAAAAAACATAAAAATTGTTAAAAACATTTTCGGTATAAAATTTAAATAATTTTTATTAGGCGCATTTCTATGACAACCGGCGTAAATTTAATTAATTTAATTTCTATCTTGAGCGTCACACACCAAATATGTATAAAAAATCGCTGAAAATGCAAAGTTATTTGAAATTCAAGTTTACTACGATGTTATTTTGTTTTTCAAGATTTACTTTTGCGAAAATCACCTTTTCGATTATAAAAACAAAATCACGATTCACCTTGATTTTTTTTTTTTAAGTGACTAGTTATTTACAAATTTTAAGATGAAAATATGTAAATTATTGTTAAAAAGAGACTTGAACTAAGGGGTTACTTGCAAACTAATAGGCTTGTAACAATGTATTTAAAAAAAACTGCAAATATAAGCGTTTTAAGGAAAAAAAAACTAAGTGTGACGCTCAAGATATTTTGTGACGATCAAGAGATTTTGTTGCACGTAAACAAGAAATAATGCCAAATTTAAAGTGTAACGAAAAAAAGGTTATTTTTTACAAAAAGTAAATAAAAGAAAACAAAAATTCTTCAAAAAACAAAAATTTTCTACGAAACTAAACATGTACATATTCTTTGATGTCTTTAACAAAATTTAAAAAAAGGAAGTAATTCTTGAAGAAACTTATACACATACGCGCTTTATCGAGCTTTATTTTCTCGCGATATTTCCGTGCTCTTCCAGCCGCCGTTAATTTTGTTGTTTTACTCTTGAAAATTCAAAAATAAAATCAAAATTAAGCATTTTAAGCTATGAAGCAATATGTATGAAAAGTGGTGCTCATGAAATGTTTGCCTATTTTGGTTTTTTCGGTAGGCAATTTATTTCCCAAATTCACAAATTATAAAAAAATGAGTTGAGACCATGTAAACAATGATTGTCAACTTTAATTTTTTACATTTAATATATTCACTTTTAAAAAAATTAGCGTGACGTTCAAGAATTTTTATCGCGCCCTTACCATGGTGTTCACAAAAACTACGCAAATCCACACTTTCTTTAATAGTTTTTGTTTTCGCTTTTTCACTATTGTAATAATTAAAGTTTGTACTTTTCTTACGTTATTTACTTTATTTAAATGAAAATTGAAAACTGCTAATATTTCTTGATTTATAAAAAAGTGACGCTCAATGCAAATTGTGGGGACAACTGTTCTTTGCAACGCCAAATTCGCACTAATTAATTTTTGACAACTATATCAAATCAAAACAAAAGAAAGATACCCAATAATTCGAAAACTGTCATTAAATGTTGCCCAGTAACTTTTTTCTTGATTTTGTTTTATTTTGTTTACTAAAAACTCTAACGGGGGACACATGCTTTTGTATGAAAGGAGTCAGAGGGAGAAACAAAACACCATACTGAATAAATAAAAAAACAAATATACAAATTTGAGAATTATGTTTTTTTGTTACATATTCCTCGGTGATCACTGTCCCATTTTTTTTTTTTTTTTTTTTAATTTGTTTTTTACCTAAAATAGTAATGTAAAGTGCGGGGACACAAAAATTGCGTTTTTTTTTAAATTGACCCATATTCATCCAAAAGTTTAAAAAATAAAACTTTTGGTGCCAACAATGGGAATTTCACAAGTTTCCTCAGCCCCATTCTAAATCGGGAGCGTGATCTTTAGGTTCTAACTATGTTACGTTTGCTTGGAAAACAAAAAACCTAAACGTACCAATGATGTGAGAATAGAAAAAAATCTAAAACACTTATTTTGGTCCTGGGATATTCGGCAAGTTTTATAGCTCAAACAGATTGCATGTAGATGTTAATTACATCCTGGTTTTATTATACATAGTTTAACTCCAGTTCGGGTGCGTGTACGCCCAGCACCCCGGAGAAACGATGATTTTGGACGGGTGTTAGCAGTTGACGTTGGATCAATAGTATAACTCTTATTATATCGTTCGGCATTATAATTTTATTAAAAGTACTGATTAAAATTACAACTCCTTTTTATTGAATTTGTTTTAAAAATGGAATTTGACAATGTTTTGAATTTTAATCACAACAATATACAGCTGTGTTCAATATAATGGTAGTGAAATTGAATTGGATATCATTTATCGGAATGAGGAGGAGCTCTGTTTTTAATAATTTCCATTTAAAATGTAGCAAATACCATAACAGAAATCAGATTAAAAGAAATTTTAGACACAAAGTTCAGGAAAGTTAATTAATTATTTTAATTGTGTAGGTACATAAGTAAGAATTCGCTCAAAAATTTCCATGAATATTCAGAATTTTTCAGTCAATGCCTGCAAAAATACAATATTGTATGAAAAAGAATACCCACATCCTCGACAAAAAAATGCTCAAAGTCCAGGGACAATTTTGAGGCACTTCTCTCCATTAAATTGAAATATCGATAAAACTGCGTACTCAACAATTTTTCCAAAAAGTTCAGCCCAAAAATATTGAAATTTAAAAGTTTAATTAACTAAGCTGAACTTCGCGTGAATTGTGGACTTTGGCATAGTTATTAAAACACTATTTGAGATTTTCTTTCAATAACACCTTATTTCAAAATTCGTGAGGTTCAAAAACGCCCTACTTGAACGAAATTTTTTATATTCTGAGATCAGGCGCTCTTCAATAAAATGGGGGCTTATTAGTAAAATTTTTTCAAATGGGGCTATCTTTCACTGAGCTGACGAAATACAACTTATTTTTATTTCGGCAAACGATATCCAATTAAATTTCACTATTATTATATAGAACACAACTGTATATGTTTGTAAACAGAAAGTCACATGTAAACAAAAACTGAAACCTTTTGACATCCCCAGTGCGTAAAGCGAATTTCCACAGGAAGAACAAGCAATCATATGATCGGACGATGCCACCTTTTATTAATTCGCCTTGAGTATGTCTGCGTTAAAATGGTTTTTTTTGGAATTTCCAGTAAAATTAACTTCTTTAGACAAATTTAATTATTTTTGAATGAAAGTATGTGTAAATACATAATGAAAATTCTGCAAATCAAAGTTAAAAAGTTTGTGGAAAATTTATGAAAATTTAAGAAATCTCGAAAAAATTTCATCAATATTTCATCATGAATTTTCCACAAAGTTTTTAACTTTGAGCTGCAGTATTTTTATTGTGTTTTTACACATTCTTTCATACCAAAATAATGAAATTAGTCAAAGGAAGTTAATCTTACTTTTAAATTCCAAACAACACTTTGAACGCAAACATACTGGTCCAGGTGTATATGTAGCCCCAAAAAGTTTTAAATCTAGGCTAAATCTTTTAGCCGTGAACAAAACAATATTTATTTTTATTGTCTGTTTTGAGATTTTGTGTAGGATTTCTTCAGGCTTTGGCAAGAAGTAAATAGTTGTCACTTTATTTCTTGAAGAAAAACTGAAGCTTCGGAAAAATAAAAACAAAAAATATGATGAAATAACATTGAAATTCATATAAAAAGCGGAAAATTGCAATTATTCAACATGCAAAACGGAACGTCAAAATTTCTTGGCTATTCATGACAATTTCATAGTCAAGAAATACTTGAAAATATTTCTTAAGCATTATCTTTCCAACAGCATACCGGGCTTTCTTTTAAACTTTTTCAATCCTTTTTTGCCAAATTAGCGTCACTTTTTATTATCACCTGACAAGTATAAGTACAATATAATTGTTACTTTCTCTGATAATTCAATACGACTGCATTGTGTAGATACAGCTTAGTAATTTTTGGAAATTTTTTTAACTTCTTGTTCATTTTGTTTGGTTACCCCTCTGGCAATCGTGGCTTTAATAACGAGAGACACTCATTTTTACGATTTTTACCCGCTGTATTCATATCTCGAAAAGCAGTTCATTTAAATTTCAACAGACTTTAGTTCGAATCACTCTTGCTGTTGTTAACATGCTATGTAGTTGAGATGCTAAGTTGATCTTATGCAGAGCAAGTCTGATAGTTTTTCGCGAATTTCTTAAAGCGCCAAAATGAGCCGGTGCAGGAATTTAGTTCGGTGATTTGGATCACAGGCAATTTTGGTTTGGGCTGGAGCGATAACTCAATAAGAATATTTGTAAAGATTGATTTGGTCATCACTATTTCTGGTCATTTTGAGTAAGAGTCCACCAGTTCTAAGAAATAATATCCTTTGATGGGCCGACGATGGTCGACGTGTATGCGTTGGTGAAGTTCTTCAAGAATTCGCTTTTGGTAGAGCCTGGGTATCGCAATCCGATTTCTTACCATTACATAGCCTTTAGTAACTGTAATAGGATATTTACGGGTGGAATACTGTCTGATGACTGGGAGTTTCTGTGGCCAGCCCAGTTTATGAAAATCGAGGATATTTTTCAAAACTGGATGTCTTGCAGTTTCGTTTTGTAGCATTTTATGCGTGATTGGCATTTTTTCTATGGTTTCTGTAAAAATTTAATTTACCTAATTTTCAAGTTTTATGGAAGCTATGATGAACTCTTCTGAATCTGTTATTGTATTCTAAATAAGGCGGGATAGAACATCGGCATAACCGAAACTATTTGTGTTAATGAATTTGACATCGAAGTCATAAGCGAGTAGTTTGATGGCCCATCTTTAAAGACGGTGATATTCGTGAGCACTGATTCCCGATTACCATTAAAAGTGGTTTGTGAACTTACGACCGAAGATCATTTTATGGAATTTGGTCACGGCAAATATTAAGGCTAGAGCCTCCTTTTCAATCTGTATGTATCCTTTTTCTGTGTCAGGAAGTGACTTTGATGCATGGCTTATTGCTTTTAGTGTGCCCCTTAATTTGAGGCGTCTGCTGCCACAATTATATTCTAGTTTTCATCGTAATGTGCGAGCAAAAAATCTGATTACAGTATGTCTTTAAGATGTGTGAAGCATTTAGAGCATTCGTTTTCAGCAAGTCGTCAAGTGGCCCTCGAAATACTCTGAATAAATGACGAAGCCCAAATATTTGATTTCGCGAAGTGAAAATTTACATTTTCCAATTTTCAGCTCGAATCCATTTCCTGTATGCGGAGTAGGACTTTTTCGAGATTATTATCATGTATTTCCTGTGTAGAACCGGAAACAATATGTCGTCGATATAGGATGTGACGCCTTCCAAATCATCCACACCATTTGTAAAAAAGCATCTAGCGGTAAGATTATTCCCTCTTCTACAAGACGATTTAATTCTGCTTCTAGTCTTTGGGGGCCAAAAACAAGCCTGCAGTCATTGTTGATATACAGGTGCGCTGCAGATTTGTTGTACAGCCCCATTTTGTTCTCGAAAAGATTTGGAAAAAGTTCTTATACACTCTTTTCGTTAGTTTTGGTAATCGCCTTGCAAATAGCGTTGATCGGCATGTTGTCTAATTGGAGTGCTTAAATCAAATCGAGACCCATAACATTGAGACCTTTTACTGACGTTACGTAGCATGTGAGCCTTGCGGTTTTGAAACTAAATGTTGCACTCGAACTGAGCGATGAGTGGTAGCTCGCCTGTTGCACTGCGTGCTTGTCGTCTCAATTAATCCGTTTTCTTGATCGAAAGCTTCGTGCCACGCCTCTTCAGATATGATAGTTAGTATATCGGATCCCTTGTCGAATTGTAGGTTTACTCCCGTTTCGTTGATATTAACTTCTATGAATTTTCTGCTACTTATTTTGTTAACTGCAAAAATGGTTTTTGTATCAGCATTAGATTTTTTCTTAAGGTCAATCCCCTTTGTTTGCATGGTGTATTCTCTTTTTTACCCTACAACAGGCCCGTACGCACGGGGGGGTTTTGGGGGTTAAAACCCCCCCCATGGCCAAATCTAAGTTGCAATGATTTTGCAAAAGTTTTCAAAATACAGTTTATAAATCTTATATTGAATCTTGACTAATAATTTTTGACAAAATTAGTTAAAATAATTTTACGGAAGAAGAAAATGGTGAAAGTTGCAAAGAATAAGGTTGGCCAATACATAAGTCCGGCACTTTGAATTGCACTTGGAGTTTTCCGAAATTATAAACTTGTGTAGCGTATGGGCATTTTTTTTTAATTTTACTGATGAAAACAGTGAGCACTTTCAATTAACAGAGCGAATGACCTGCAAGGCTCAATTATATGAAAGATTTCGAGTGTTTTCTTACAATTTTTGTTGTAGGTGTTAAGAGAATTGTGAGAAAATGAACGTAGAAGAGCAGACGAGCGACAACGTTCAAATATGGGAATGTTTTCAAACATTTTCTGAGGTTTTTTTTATTTTACCGGCCACCGTGGTGTGGAGGTAGTGTTGTCGGCCTACCACACCGAAGGTCCAGGTTCGAGCCCTGGTACAGGTTACATCAAAAATTGGTTTGAAAACGTTTTTTTAAAACGGGGTCGCCCCTCGGCAGTGGTTTGGCAAACTCTCCGAGTGTATTTCTGCCAAGAAAAGCTTCTCAGCAAAAATTCATCTGTTTTGTAGATGCAGTTCGGAGTCGGCGAAAACCCGTAGGTCCCGCCAATTTGTAGGAAAAATTTCAAAAGCGGCACACACCAAATTGGTGATTCACAATTGCTGATTTCTTGCATTTGTAATTTTTGAATGAACAATTTCGGGCATAGTGCATGCCGCCAAATTTTTCTCTGTGTGTCTGCAGCTGTCTTTATTTGTTCTTCTTCGAAATTTTCTTTTTTCGACAAGAGCGGTGTCTGATTGACATATTGAGATAGTGACTATCGGGGTTTTGCAGTGGGGCTGTCGATATATTATGTAATATGATCCACGTGTATCTTCTTGCTAGTTACAACTCAAATCACGATCTGTATAACAAACAAGCTGTGATCAGGTGTGCACAACGAAATAAACAAAAAAGTTGTGTTCCTAAGCGGCAACTCTGGTTCTCTCGGACATGTTTTTAAATCGATCTGTGATTATTTCATCTTTTTCCTTCAAAAATAGTTTTATCTCGCAGTTAACACAGTTGGTTATATTTGAAATAATCATTTACATACATACCGATTCACTTTTTGAAATATAAAATACGTGGCAAATCAATTAATTTAAAGAATTTCTTATATCGCGATTTATAAGAAAGTCAGCGAAATTGTTGGTGATTGCTGCTTTGGTTTTGTAGCTGCATTCTATCTTGTTTACAAGTGTGTGTATTTCTGCACGGTGTTTGCTGTTTGCTTTTTGCAGTTTGCGGTTTCTCGCTAGCATCCAGCTGTTTCCAGTGCTCTGAAATAACACGTGTTAACGACAAGATCTAGTGCGCCAGAATAACTTTTTATTTTTTTATTATTTATTAATCTTTCGTCAAGGATGACTTTTGTGGCAAGTGCGACAAATCTTTCAGCAGGAGTTAATCCTTAATTGTGCCTTGCAGTGGCTTTTGTAATAAGCTTTTTCATCGGAACTGTTGTGTGAGTATGACGTGAAGTTGCTTAAACGTAATATTCAGATTCGGTACTTCTGTCCTTTCCTCGCAAAAGCTTGGCCTCGAGGCTATCATGCGCAAATTGAAGGAACCTCAATTAATGCCAGTTCTGCATCAGGTGAACCGAAAGGTGTTCAAAAATACCAAAAACAGTGCCGAAAATAACACGGACAACATTGGTACATTGGCTGCGGAAATTAGTGCTCTTAAAACAGCCATCACAAGTTCTGGCTCAAGTGCCTTAGGCAATAACCCTTCTGAAATGGATCTTGTAACCTTTTCACCGCTGCCTTGTGCCTCGACGTCTCTTTCTGCTCCTCTTTTTTCGACCTCTTCTGTTGGGGGGCAATCTTTAACTATCCCTGCTGGGAATAGTTCGACTGCTTTAGTACCAAGTACTTCTACCCAATCTATTCCCTTGCTTGTTCTTACACCGCCGGCTTTTACTCGCAAGACCGTTGACGTTGCAGCTACTTCGTACAGTTCTGTTGCTGCTAATCGTAACAGTAACACTCTTCTTATAAGTCATGATACGACCAATAGAAACTCTAACGCTGATGATGTTAGCGTCGGTAACGAAATTACGGTTCTGTGGTGGAACGTCTTCCCACCATGGTATCTGCTGTGGAGCGACTACCTAACGTGGCTGTTCAGCTCGATACTCCAAGGCCGGTGCCCGCCGTTCCACCGCGTAGGGCTATTTTTGTATCACGGCTTCATGTATCTCTGACTGATGGGGATATCAAGAGTTATATGTGTTCTAAGCTTGGTGCTCCACTCACGACCAACACCAGCGTCTACAAATTTAATTTTAACTACGATCGAGATATTTCGTCTTTTAAAATCTCAGTGCTTGATAAATTTTTTGATAGAGTGCTTAATTCTTCCTTTTGGCCAGAACATTCCGTGGTACATTTGTTCACGAAAAAATCGAGCGCTGCATCTGCCTCTATTAGTCTGAGATTGAATTCATCGCAGTAAAGGTTTCACTGCATAATATTAATCTAACTATCTCTTGCTCATACATACCGCCTCAATCAGATATGCACGTTTATAATCTCCATTTCTCTGCTATCAGTAATTTGCAATCTCAGTTGCGTAATAGTGATCGTCTTCTTGTTCTTGGAGATTTTAACTTACCTTCAGTTTTTTAATAATAATAATAATAATAATAATAATAATAATAATAATAATAATAATAATAATAATAATAATAATGCCCAACGGATTACCCACCACATCCCGCCCGACCGGCGCGAGGGGCGCATCCGCATGACGCGCGGATTGTTCTTTCGTGCCGAGTCTTTGAAAGGCTTTGGTTTGTTAATCGTCGAGATCTAAAACTGCTCAGCTACAGAGAAAACCTCATCAGCTAAGTAAAAAAGATTACACAATTAATAAATAATTAGTTGACAGCGAATAGTTATTGTAAAGAATAAAGATAAGAATCAAAGGATATGAAAGCAAATTGTTGATATGTATTTAGGATAGAAAGAATTGACTTTTTTATGCTGCATAGTGAGTCTGAAATATCAAACGTACCAGAATGAGAGTTATAATCTTGACACAAACAACGAAAAGGCTCATTTAATTCAAAATTAGTTCGACACTGTTTCAAGATAAGTGGTTTAAAATGTCTTGATGGACGAGAAGGTACATTGAAGTTCACTTCGCTCAAAAGAAACGGGCTTACGATTGAACCATTTAGTAATTTAGTCATGAAAACAGTTCCAGCAGTTCCCTCCGACTAGAAAAGCTGTGAAGATTAATTAGTTTTAAGCGACTCGTATACGATGGCAAATTATACAAGGGATCCCAGTGAAGATCTCTTAAGGCAAATAGCAAAAATTGTTTTTGAACTGATTCTAAGCGATCCACGTGGACCTGGTAACGCGGGTTCCAAATTATAGAACCGTATTCAAGTATCGGTCTGACAAAGGTAGTAAAGAGAGTTTTAGTTACATAAGGGTCGCTAAATTCTTTAGACCATCGTTTAACAAATGCTAGAACGCCTCTAGCTTTATTGACTGTTACGTTAATGTGGCAGTTGAAACTGAGTTTGTAATCCATAGTAACCCCAAGGTTAACAAAATCATACATTTGCTCAAGACTATAATTGTTGATTGAATAGGAAGCTGGCTGTGAAATTCCTCTCGAAAAATGCATGTATTTACATTTCTTTAGATTAAGCGGCATATAATTTAAATCGCACCAAGTAACTAGTGTATTTAGATCTGATTGAAGCTTATTGCTATCTTCGGATGATGCGGATGACATGAAAAGCTTTACATCGTCGGCATACATTAACATTTTCGAAAATTCTATTACTGTAGAAATGTCATTTATAAACAACAAGAACAGAATCGGGCCCAGATGGCTTCCTTGAGGAACTCCAGAGGAGACACTAATAACATCGGATTCACAGTTTTTAAACACTACTTTTTGTGTTCTGTCACTAAGGTAAGAAGAGATCCAGCGATTGAGACCCGGCTGGAAACCCAGCTGATCTAGTTTATGAATAAGTAACGAGTGACACACTTTATCGAAAGCTTTGCTGAAATCAGTATAAATAACGTCGGTGTGCAGATTTTTTCTAAAGCCATTTGAGACATGATTTGTAAATTCAAGTAAGTTTGTAACGGTGGACTTTCCCTTACAGAACCCGTGTTGACAGTCAGAAATCAAGGTAGAGATAGGATTCGTAAGCTGATTGGTAACAATAGCTTCAAACACAACAGACACGATAACAGAGGCAATGTTGCCTAGCAACGTTGCAGCCATGTTAGAAAGAAAGAACAATATTAGCATGTTGTGCAAGTGTATGAGTGTGTAGGTGTGAATGCGGTAAAAAACGAAAGGCAGACTGTAAGCCTGTGTGGATGCTTTCCCAAAAACTTAACTTTCTCTGCCACGGCTGAAGGTATAAAAGGGCGGAGAGGTAGTCAACGGGCTAAAGTTGCGTTAAAACTGCGCCCTGTGAAAAGTGACTAGTGCCAAGTATATTTCTTAAAAACAAAAAAAAAAAAAAAAGTTTGTAAAGTGCGCGGTTACTATAATCCGTTAAACGGGAAAGTCCCACTATCCGCCGTTCGAGTATACGGAGGTAAAATACCTTGGGTAATACACCCACTAAGCCAAACATTTGTGAACAACAGATACCACACAGCATACTGGAATAAAAAAAAGGAAAAAAAACCGGTAAGTACTTATTAATAGAGGTACATATGTATATAGTCAGCCATCACGGCACGGCCAAGGTGAGATTGGTTTTGCTTTATGGCTAATCTCCCTGGTAAGCCAAACAGCAAAACTGCATCCACGTACATAGGTGCATAGGCACACAAGTATGTGTGGAAATGTGCATCCATGTTTGTGCAAACAAAAAGAAACCTACTTACATATGTTTCCTCCCTACTATTGAAATGTTTCTTTCCGCCAGAACCCAGGTCGCACCATAACCAAGAGCACCCGCAGGGCACGGGATTTTGATACCGCAACGACCAAACCAAGGTCCACAACAGAAAAAGCCAAACACAAAACAACGGAGAACATTTCACTTGGTGCAACAACACAACAACCAGTCACACGCTACAACAAAAATAGAAAGCACTGAACGCTTAATAAAACAACAACAAACACAATTGGAAGACCCGGGCGAAAGGAGCCACGGAGATACATATGGCACGGAGGCCAGTAACAACAACAACGACACCAGCAACATCACACCAGCCGCATAACTCAACACCAAAAATCCACCAAGGACACTGCATGCTGTTTTTTTATTATTATTATTATTAACATATTGTTTTAATTTTGAATACTGTTTGAATTTTTAATTTTCTAGTAGTTATAAGATTTCCGTAGCACATAAGTTAGGGTGAGAAAATTTAGGAGGGGTAGGAGCGTGAACCCCCTGAGTTCGCAATTTTGCGTAATTTTATTTAATCTGGGGTTTTTTTTTCTTTGTGGTAACTTTCCATTTCATTTTCATTTCAAAAGTTTTTATTTTTTTTTTAGTTTCGCCATTTACCAATTTTTTCGTTAAGTTTTGCATGTTCGCTTTTCTGGTTCTTTTTAGCAGAGAGTGCGATGTTTTTTTTTGGGACAGGCAAATACACATATATGTATATACATCGCGACTAGCACCTAACACCACGTTTTTAAACTTGGTCATACCTTTTTTTGTTTTGTTGCTTTGCAACGTTAGCACTTTTTAAATAATTTTTACGTTACCGACACCAACCGCCTCCACCCTATCCGGATTCGAAGTCCACGTCCCGGATATAGGAATATTTCGAACGTTCGGTTCCATATTTTATACCCCTTTTCTTTCGGCAAGAAAGGGGTTTTTCATGCATGTTTATTTTAGGTTGCAGGGTAAAGCACTGAAGAGGTAGCTCAAAAAAGACCAGCACACGAGCGAGTGATCTGGCTGAGCAAGCGAGAGTGGTCATTGTGCGCATGACCGAGACAAAGGGACATATATGCATTTGAGTTTTTTTTTTGGTTTTTTCAGCACAGGTACTCTACGATGGCGCCATTGGAGCAAGTTACTTGGTGAGTGATATTTAACCACACGTATATATGTCCGTATGTATGTATATATATTGAGAGGCTTATCCCACTCCGCTCCCAAGGTGGACAAAGGGATTACCGAAAAGGAGAAAAAGAGGAGCGAAAGCGAAGTAATATATATACATACATAAATACTCCTAGAAAAGTAGACTCAATCGTACGCACATAAATACTCAACTCTCATAAGTTTTTTTTGCTAATTTTTTTTGTTTTTTTTATATACCTAAACGCAAATTCGGCCTTGATCTTGAAATGTAAATCTAGGTCAGTGGCACAAATCCAACAGCTGATCGTCTGAAGGAACATTAGGGAGTTATAATTTTACATTTTTTTATGATTTTTTTTTCTTTCTTGAATTTTTATTCTTTTTGCATTTTTTTATTAAATTTTGCTTGGATTGGTTAATAAACATAATTTGAAGATTTTACGAGTTAGCATATATATACACGTGGATACACATACTTGTAATTAATTAGGTAGCCTTAGGTTTAGCCGTAATTTTGTTTCTTAATTTTCTTGTTGAATCTGAGTGGGTGGTACTTGGTAGGGCACGCAGCTAGAGACGGACGCTAAGTAGAAGATCGTGACGACTTGTTTAAGCTACCTTGCCGGTGATCTAGCATTACCGGTGAGGTTTGCAAAGAGTCGACACGATGAGAGTAGGGAGGTGTGGCATCCACGCTTCGGGGTTCGTCACCGGGCATGTAGTGCCACACCTAAAAGGACAGTACACGGACCGACAAGAGACACGACGATGAATAGCAACAGACTTATCGCCTTCACAGAACCTTCGCCGAGGCAGCACCACACACACCAAAAAAATTAAATTCCAAATAATTTGTAATTTTCTTTTTTTTACTAAACCAAACTAAACTGTTTTGCATCAACGGTCTGCAGGATAGAAGAGCGTTAAAGTTTGTTTCTCAAAAAAAAAAAAAATAAAAAAATAAAAATAAAATAAAAAAAAAAAAAAACCCTACTTTTCAATATTTTTTTCTATATAATTTTTGGTTGCGGTTAGAATAAATTAGCATAGGTTTAATCCCTGAATTATATTGAGTTAGATCTGACTCTACCAATTAGTTGTTAGGTCACCGAAATAAACACATACATACCTATATACACACATATCTACATATAATAATATTACAACCTATTTATAAAAACAATAAATATTTGAATTTTAAAATAACATACATATATTCTGTGAATTTGATATTTTTATTATTAAGCCTTTTTTTTATTTTTATGCGGATTATTTTTTTTGTACATATACTTTCGCGCGCCGGACGGAATTTTATACTCCCTCCATTATCTTTTGGGTGTTGAAACCTTTACCTTTGCAGCAACCCGGTGAAACTTTCGACGACTTTTGCGGGAGATACATAACATGACATTCCGCTTGCGGACGCGAATCCCTGAGAAGGAGTTGGTTGGCATAATCAGGGGAAATCTCAAACCGTATCTGGCCAACTTGACATTCGCCCTAAAAATGGACTCTTTGGCGGAACTCAAGACTGAGTGTAGGAGAGCCGAAAAATTGATAAGGGAAAATAAAAGTAGGACTAGGGCCGTCAACGAAATAGGGTTTGAAAATTATGACCAGCAAGAAAAATTAAAAGAGGTGAAGGTAGAAGCCTTTAACAGGAAACCCCAAAACCAATCCCAAATTCAGCACCAAACCCCCGTCAATTCTAATGTGCCAAATCCACCTGTTAGTCCTAATATATCCAAGTCCACCATAAACTCCTTTTGTGCATCACCGTTCCATTTGATGTTGTGTTTTTCGTGTGGCATGCCGGTGGATTTCTTTGAGAAAAACCCGGCAGAAGCACAAAAACCAAATAAATGTTCGTCCCAATTTCATTGCATGTTCTGTTTTGCCTGTGGTAGTAATGCGTCCTTTTGTGTTTTCAAGCCCAATAAGGGAAACCCGAAGCTGGCGGAGATAACCGGGGACTTCAGCCAGGAAACCCACAACCCGGCCACACAGAATTTAGAATTTTAAAAAGAGTAAGAAACGAGGCCGAGGTTGTAAATCCAGAAATAAGAAAGGAGAAGCGAGAAGGGAAAAGTTTACACCAACGTAAATTAGAATACGATGAGGCAAGGCGTCGAATATTTTGTGAAGCGATAGATGGGAAGAAGAATAGCAGGAATTTTAATAAGATAAGGAAAATGAGAGAGAAAAAGAGGTACTTTAAACAATTACGAAGCAAAATTGTTGCAACAATCGTTACGACCAAAGGAGATAATAGGTTTTTCGCGAAAACTGAAATAGGAGGTCACGAGGTCCTAGCTCTCCTGGACTCAGGGGCGAGTGCCTGCTGTTTAGGAAAGGGCTCAGCGGCACTTCTGTGCGGTAGAGAGGCCTTGCTTATGCCAATCAGGGGTCAAAATATCCGGACTGCAAATGGTGAGGAGACAGCCGTGGTAGGGGTAATAAAGTTACCTGTTTTGTGGGATAATGCTTTAAAAGAATTGGAGTTTTTGATAGTACCTGATCTGCAGCAAGAAGTTTATTTAGGAGTAGATTTTTGGCAGGCTTTTGGATTGAATGTTGTGAGCAGGGGTGTGAATGTTTGTGATAATGTTTCCGGTGTGGCGGAACTCGTTCCCGCTGAGGGTGACCTGTCTTTCGACGCCGTTCAACATGTTTTAACGACTGAAGAGAGTAACACATTGGAGCGTGTAAAAGCCCAATTCCCATATTTCGCGGTATTAGGGTTAGGTCGAACGGACAAGGAAGAGCATGTCATCGAAGTTGTCGACGAGAATCTGTCAGTTAAGCAGCGCCACTATCCGATTTCGCCTGCAATCCAAAAACTTATTTACGCGGAGTTGGACCGTATGCTGAGCATGGGAGTTATCGAAGAGTCAAATAGCAGCTGGAACTCACCAGTTTCATTGGTGATCAAGGGCACCAAGAATAGGCTATGTTTGGACGCCAGGAAGGTCAACGAAAGGACAATTAAAGATGCATACCCCTTACTCCACATCGATGGAATTTTAAGCCGCCTGCAGAATACCAGATACATCTCCGCGATAGATTTGAAAGATGCATTCTGGCAGATTCCCCTAGATTCAAAGTCACGCGAGAAGACAGCCTTCACTGTCCCGGGCCGACCCCTATACCAATTTACAGTGATGCCTTTCGGGTTGTGCAATGCAGCGCAACGAATGTGCCGTCTTATGGACAAGGTCATTCCGGCCGCTTTTCGTGAATGTGTCTTTGTTTATCTTGATGACCTGTTAGTTTGTTCGATAGATTTTGCGTCTCATATGTGTTTGTTAGAAAAGGTCGCTCGGTGTCTTAGAGAAGCTAGGTTAACAATCAATGTTGAAAAAAGTAAGTTTTGTTACAAAGAGGTGCGATATCCTGGGTACGTAGTCGGGGATGGTTGCATAAGGACAGATGCCAATAAGGTGACAGCCGTGAGGGACTTTCCTACACCTAAAACCCCGAAGCAACTTCGACGGTTCCTGGGCATGTCGGGCTGGTACCGACGTTTCATCCAGGACTATGCGACTATTGCAGCCCCGCTGCACGACTGCCTCAAGAAAGACACGATAAAGAAGTTTACAATGACGGACGAGGCCTTGAAATCGTTTGAGAAGCTCAAACAGAGCTTGATTTCAGCGCCAGTACTTACGAACCCGGACTTTAGCAGACGTTTTTATATTCAGTGCGACGCATCGACTGACGGAGTGGGCGGGGTGTTGTTCCAACTAGACGATGACCAGAACGAAAGACCTATTGTCTACGTGTCGGCAAAACTAAACAAAGCACAGAAAAACTACAGCATCACCGAACTGGAGTGTTACGCCGCTGTAGTAAGCGTAAAACGATTTCGACCATATGTGGAGGGAACATCGTTCACCATCATTACAGATCATGCTAGCCTTAAATGGCTTATGAATCAAAAGGACCTCTCAGGGAGATTGGCCAGATGGAGTTTGAAACTACAGGCATATGATTTTAACATAGAACACAGAAAAGGTGCGCAGAACGTGGTTCCCGACACACTTTCACGGATGCACATGGACGAAATACTAACTAATGACCGTGCGATGGACCTATGTCTCGAGTCACCGTATTTTGAGTCGGAGGAGTACAAAGAGCTTCGAAAAACGGTGACCGAAAACCAAGAAAAGCTCCCCGACCTATGTCTATCGGACGGTTTCGTGTACAAACGGACGCAATTCGACAGGGGGGACGATCTTCTAGCGGACCAGACCTACAAGCTTTGGGTCCCGTCGGAATTGCGACCGGGACTAGTGGAAATGTCTCACGGCTCACCTTCTGCTGGCCATGGGGGGATACATAAAACCTTGTCCCGACTACGTCAAAAGTATTATTGGCCAGGCATGGTAACTGATGTGTGCGCACATATCAAAGATTGTGAAACCTGTAAGATAAATAAAACGCAAAATGTATTCAGACAACCATTAATGGGAAAGCAAAAACTCACCGAACGACCTTTCCAACGTCTGTTTATTGATTTTATGGGTCCTTATCCTCGTAGTAGTGATGGTAATGTGTATGTCTTTGTGTGTTTAGACCATTTTTCAAAATTTGTATTTTTAGAACCCATGAGAAAGGCAACTTCAGCTGCTGTAATTAAGTTTTTGGAAAGAGATGTTTTCCACATATTCGGCGTGCCCGAATATATCCACTCGGATAACGGAAAACAATTCGTATCTGAATTATTCAAAAATTTCCTAGAAAAGTACGGCACAAAACACATAAAAACGGCATTTTATTCGCCTCAGGGTAACGCTGCGGAGAGGGTAAATCGATCTGTCCTACAAATCATCCGATCCTTTATAAAGGACAACCAGAAAAACTGGGACAAGTATGTTACTGATGCCGCATTTGCCCTCCGCAGCGTTGCACATTCTGCCACTAACATGTCACCGTACTATGCCACTTTCGGTATGCCTATGATACAGCATGCTGCCTCATATGAGCTATACCGAAAGTTGGGCGCATTAAAAGATAGTGACGTTGAAGTGGTGGATACGAATGACAAGTTACAACTCTTACGAAACAAGATTATGAAGGAGCTGAAGTTGGCCCATGAAAAAAGTAGGAAAGTATATGACACAAGGAGTAAAGATGTTAAGTTTCAAATAGGACAAGTGGTGTACCGCCGAAACTTTAAGCAAAGTTCCCAAATCGAAAATTACAACGCAAAGTTAGCACCAAAACAAGTTAAGTGCATAGTCCTAAATGTCATAGGAAACTCCATGTATGAACTTGGCGATAGTAATGGGAAAAAGATCGGCGTATACCACGCTAAAGATATTTTTGCAAAATAGATACATGTTTTTGTAGTGCTAGTCCACATGTTTATGTTTCTTGTTGTTGTATTCGCTTTGGTGTATAAATGTATCTTTCAGTGTTTATGTATATTATAAGATTGTTTATGTATTGACGCATGTAGTTATTAAATTGTTTCTTGTTGTTTTATTTGTTTATCTATTGACTGACGTATGCAATTATTATTACCTGACTATCTCTTTTATTTTGACTAACTGACGTATGAAGTAATTTTTTTATTTTGATTATTTTTGCAATTATTATTATTTATTTATTTACTTGACTAATACCTAATACTATGATATTTGATTAATTTAGTTTTAGATTTCTGCTGTGATATTTTATAGACACTTAGAGTATCTGCATCCCCAGTGATTTAGAGTAAGTAGTATATAAGGAGTAGAAATAGCCCAGTGATTTAGTTTATAAGTAGTTGACGTACATGTCTGTTATCTAGATTAAGCCCGGCATTGAGTCGTGGGTCGAGGCCACACGTTGGACGCAATATAGTTATGAGTGACAGGCTGCGTTGAAACTTCTTTACGCACACGCTCCATAGTGCAGGCACCATCGGCGGGCCTGTACCGACAGCCTTTCACCATGCTGGCAACATATCGCGAGGTTAGCTAAGTATCTAACATGGATGTGGTGCGGCAGGGCTCCAGCAACATTGCATGTGTTACTGCTGTAGATAGCATTGATGTTTGCTGTTAGCAACAGACACGATAACAGAGGCAATGTTGCTGGACGCCTAGCAACGTTGCAGCCATGTTAGAAAGAAAGAACAATATAGCATGTTGTGCAAGTGTATGAGTGTGTAGGTGTGAATGCGGTAAAAAACGAAAGGCAGACTGTAGCTGGAAGCTTTCCCAAAAACGTAACTTTCTCTGCCACGGCTGAAGGTATAAAAGGGCGGAGAGGTAGTCAACGGGCTAAAGTTGCGCTAAAACTGTGCCCTGTGAAAAGTGACTAGTGCCAAGTATATTTCTTAAAAACAAAAAGAAAAAAAAAGTTTGTAAAGTCCGCGGTTACTATAATCCGTTAAACGGGAAAGTCCCACTATCCGCCGTTCGAGTATACGGAGGTAAAATACCTTGGGTAATACACCCACTAAGCCAACCATTTGTGAACAACAGATACCACACAGCATACTGGAATAAAAAAAAAAGAAAAAAACCGGTAAGTACTTATTAATAGAGGTACATATGTATATAGTCAGCCATCACGGCACGGCCAAGGTGAGATTGGTTTTGTTTTATGGCTAATCTCCCTGGTAAGCCAAACAGCAAAACTGCATCCACGTACATAGGTGCATAGGCACACAAGTATGTGTGGAAATGTGCATCCATGTCTGTGCAAACAAAAAGAAACCTACATACATATGTTTCCTCCCTACTATTGAAATTTTTCTTTCCGCCAGAACCCAGGTCGCACCATAACCAGGAGCACCCGCAGGGCACGGGATTTTGATACCGCAACGACCAAACCAAGGTCCAAAACGGAAAAAGCCAAACACAAAACAACGGAGAACATTTCACTTGTTGCAACAACACAACAACCAGTCACACGCTACAACAAAAATAGAAAGCACTGAACGCTTAATAAAACAACAACAAACACAATTGGGCGAAAGGAGCCACGGAGATACATACGGCACGGAGGCCAGTAACAACAACAACGACACCAGCAACATCACACCAGCCGCATAACTCAACACCAAAAATCCACCAAGGACACTGCATGCTGTTTTTTTATTATTATTATTATTAACATATTGTTTTAATTTTGAATACTGTTTAAATTTTTAATTTTCTAGTAGTTATAAGATTTCCGTAGCACATAAGGTAGGGTGAGAAAATTTAGGAGGGGTAGGAGCGTGAACCCCCTGAGTTCGCAATTTTGAGTAATTTTATTTAATCTGGGGTTTTTTTTTCTTTGTGGTAACTCCATTTCATTTTCATTTCAAAAGTTTTTATTTTTTTTTTAGTTTCGCCATTTACCAATTTTTTCGTTAAGTTTTGCATGTTCGCTTTTCTGGTTCTTTTTAGCAGAGAGTGCGATGTTTTTTTTTGGGACAGGCAAATACACATATGTATATGTATATACATCGCGACTAGCACCTAACACCACGTTTTTAAACTTGGTCATACCTTTTTTTGTTTTGTTGCTTTGCAACGTTAGCACTTTTTAAATAATTTTTACGTTACCGACACCAACCGCCTCCACCCTATCCGGATTCGAAGTCCACGTCCCGGATATAGGAATATTTCGAACGTTCGGTTCCATATTTTATACCCCTTTTCTTTCGGCAAGAAAGGGGTTTTTCATGCATGTTTATTGTAGGTTGCAGGGTAAAGCACTGAAGAGGTAGCTCAAAAAAGACCAGCACACGAGCGAGTGATCTGGCTGAGCAAGCGAGAGTGGTCATTGTGCGCATGACCGAGACAAAGGGACATATATGCATTTGAGTTTTTTTTTTTGGTTTTTTCAGCACAGGTACTCTACGATGGCGCCATTGGAGCAAGTTACTTGGTGAGTGATATTTAACCACACGTATATATGTCCGTATGTATGTATATATGTATATTGAGAGGCTTATCCCACTCCGCTCCCAAGGTGGACAAAGGGATTACCGAAAAGGAGAAAAAGAGGAGCGCAAGCGAAGTAATATATATACATACATAAATACTCCTAGAAAAGTAGACTCAATCGTACGCACATAAATACTCAACTCTCATAAGTTTTTTTTGCTAATTTTTTTTGTTTTTTTTATATACCTAAACGCAAATTCGGCCTTGATCTTGAAATGTAAATCTAGGTCAGTGGCACAAATCCAACAGCTGATCGTCTGAAGGAACATTAGGGAGTTATAATTTTACATTTTTTTATGATTTTTTTTTCTTTCTTGAATTTTTATTCTTTTTGCATTTTTTTATTAAATTTTGCTTGGATTGGTTAATAAACATAATTTGAAGATTTTACGAGTTGGCATATATATACACGTGGATACACATACTTGTAATTAATTAGGTAGCCTTAGGTTTAGCCGTAATTTTCTTTCTTAATTTTCTTGTTGAATCGCTGAATTATTGAACTACAGGCAGGATAAATATAGAAATTTAAGGGTATTTATTATGAATAAAAAAGCGCTGTAATGTTGACTTGAAAACAATAGTAGATTATTGCTGAGATGCAGGGCTAAGAAGTTCATTTGGTGTGGGTGCTGCGCTCGCGCGTAGCGGGTAGTGTGAGGGTGAGTATTAGGGAAAATGACTAAGTGACCGACTGGTAAACATACTCAAGTCAGGATTGGGGGCACTGTAAGTAATTAGGAGTCAGCACAGTGCCCATGGTTTCGTGCAAGTTGCACGGAAGCGGGTGGGAAGACTGCACCTGACAGGACAGGTCTCTCCTCTGTCTTAAGGCTTTTCATTGCTCCTATCGATTTTCTCCTTTTTTTTACGTTTTTTTTGACTTACACTATCTATGCAGGTATGAACCCCCTTTTTGTTCATGTGGCTGTAGGTGGGGATGGTGGAAAGTACCCTGCCCCACGCTGACGAGCTAGCCTGGGATGCAAGCATACCTGCTTACCACCACTCCCCACCAAACAAACTACCAACTACATAACAAATGCTAGAACGCCTCTAGCTTTATTGACTGTTACGTTAATGTGGCAGTTGAAACTGAGTTTGTAATCCATAGTAACCCCAAGGTCAACAAAATCATACATTTGCTCAAGACTATAATTGTTGATTGAATAGGAAGCTGGCTGTGAAATTCCTCTCGAAAAATGCATGTATTTATATTTCTTTAGATTAAGCGGCATATAATTTAAATCGCACCAAGTAACTTGTGTATTTAGATCTGATTGAAGCTTATTGCTATCTTCGGATGATGCGAATGACATGAAAATAGGGACACGATATCGAATGCAAAGCATCGATTCTGTACTCATTTGAAGTATCGCTTCAAATATATCGGGTACCCGATAATATCGAAACAAAAAGACTCGATAGTCAAAATATCGATGCTAAATGTACATGACAAACAAGCACTTCAATAACCGAATGGTTCGCTGCAAGCAAATTCATACGTTTTGTAAATGATTACCATAGGTTCGTATAAACTTCAATAAAATAAATAATAACATAAACTAGTTTAATATGAGCAAATTTGATTTTTTTAATTTGATAGGTTTTACTTCAAGAAACGAAGATCAAAAGCCCCACTCTTCCTCTGTGCAATCTGCCATGAATAGTAATTTATCCAACCTCTTCCCCTTCAACCTGTTACGTGTTTTTGTCATTGTTAAACCTGCCTTTGAAAATAGGCGCTCTTATGGGACAGAAGTTGCTGGTACTTCTAGATATCGTAAAGCAATTTTCGACAAATGAGGATATTTATGCTTATTTTCCTTCCAAAAACGCAAAAGATAGCCACTTAAAGGAAGTAGTTTGCAACGAATATATTCATTGATGTTTTCGCTTTGTCGGATTACACTTTCACTTCCTCGACCAGATGCTAAAGTTTCTATGTGATTTCAAAATTCATTTTTGTCGGAACACAAATTCTTGGATTGCATGTGCGGCTTCTTCCCGACTGATCATATCACGTAGCCAAGACATACATAGGGAATAAGCGCAGGCATCAGAAAATGCAATATTTTTGAAGCGTGTTCCTAAAACACCCCACAAATCAAAAACATTTTATAACACCTTATATCTGTGTCTACAACAACCACATGAAAATGACAGACAATTTTCTACTTTAATTGCAAAAATCGCTTGAACGAAATAAAATATCGGATTTCCCCCTTAGGATCATTGTTACAGCGGTCAAGATGCGTCGTTTGATACCTCTCCCGCTCTTTTTGGACGTGTATTAACAGTTGACGTTGGATGGATAGTATTACCTTTTTTTCAGTATAAAGGCAAAACAATATCACAATAAGTTAGTACTTCAAGTTTGTTGTAACCTTTTTGGACGTATTAAGTGCATATTGCAACAGATCAATGGCAACTCTTACTTTTCTGGCGTCTGCCTTTTCCTAAATTAACTGTTATTATTTGGTTCTGATTTTCCTTCGATTCGCGTCACAAGTTAGAGAGAGACAACCAGCAGAGCGGTATTTTTGCTCTATTAGTTCCATATTTTTTAAAAAATTCGATACGATACCGTGGTCTAGATACTCGATGCCGAAAAGTATCGTTAAAAAAGCATCGAGTACAAAATATCGGTATCGAAGGGCAAAAGTATCGATATGGTATCGTATCGTATCGAAATTCGTGTCCCTACATGAAAAGCTTTACATCGTCAGCATACATTAACATTTTCGAAAATTCTATTACTGTAGAAATGTCATTTATAAACAACAAGAACAGAATCGGGCCCAGATGGCTTTCTTGAGGAACTCCTGAGGAGACATAAATAACATCGCATTCACAGTTTTTAAACACTACTTTTTGTTTTCTGTCACTAAGGTAAGAAGAGATCCAGCGATTGAGACCCGGCTGGAAACCCAGCTGATCTAGTTTATGAATAAGTAATGAGTGACACACTTTATCGAAAGCTTTGCTGAAATCAGTATAAATAACGTCGGTGTGCAGATTTTTTCTAAAGCCATTTGAGACATGATTTGTAAATTCAAGTAAGTTTGTAACGGTGGACTTTCCCTTACAGAACCCGTGTTGACAGTCAGAAATCAAGGTAGAGATAGGATTCGTAAGCTGATTGGTAACAATAGCTTCAAACACTTTTGGGATGGCAGACAGCTTTGCTATGCCACGATAGTTCTCAATAGAAGCCTTGCTTCCGCTTTTATGAAGCGGTAGAAGAAACGACTCTTTCCATGCTGTTGGAAAAACAGCACACTTTAGTGACAGATTGAACAAATTGGTAAGGGGTTTGTAAATATTGTTAGCGCACTTCTTCAAGAAGCATGTAGGAATCCTATCAGGACCACATTTAAAAGATTCTTTCAAGGTTTTCAGACAAACAAGAACATCATTGGCGCATATAGTTGGACAATTAATTAAATTGTTCCCATGTAGCTCATAGGGGTAATTTAGAAAGTCAGAATTGGTGACGGCAGAATAGTTATAAGTGAAAAATTGCGCAAAGAAATTTGCGATATCTTGATTATCGCTAGATATAATGTCTTTATATTTCATGGATGAGGGAAATCCCACTACTTTTCGTTTTGAATTTACGAAATCATAAAATGACTTCGGATTGCGAATAATGTCTCTTTTTGTTTTAGAGATATAGGCTTTATAGCACTTTTTATTTAAGTCGATGTACCTCTTACGTAGACCAGAATACAACAAGTAGTGTTTGTTTAATCCCGATTTCTTAAATAATTTGAAAGAACGCGTTTTTCTATTTTTCAGCATCATAAGCTCTTTAGTAAACCAAGCCTGCGTTGGATGATCATATGTTATTTTACGTTTAGGAATAATCTTCTCAAATAAGTTGTAAATAGTTTGATTAAAATGTAAAACGTTTGAATCGATATCGCCACACACCTCAGGCCAAGTTACTTTAGACAGTTCTTTATTTAATTTCTTATAGTTGGCTTTTGAGAAGTTAAAATCAAAGGTACAACTTGAGCAGCCTTGTGTACATTGAGCATTACTTAAGGTCTCATGAAATATTTCCATAGAAGGGTGGTAGACGTCTTCTGGTAAAACCAGCGGATCGCAACGACTTACAGAAAATTTATTTTTATCATCGACAAGAACTAAATCTAAGACTTTGCCAAACTTGTTTGCTGTAACGTTTATTTGATTAAGACAGAGATCGGAAATTCCATCCAAAAAGTCATTGAAGCCCGGTCTGGATGGATTTGGAATAATATTTCCATCGACTATTTTCCACGATATATGAGGTAGGTTAAAATCACCCAAAACAATCATCGAGTCAGAATCTTTAGTCAAAAAGTGAACCGTTTTGAGCAAAGAGATAAGTTGTAAGTACAAAGCAAGATCTGATGCTGGAGGGATATAACAAACAAATAAGTACATGGAGACATTTGCTAGCTGAATGCGGATGCATTTGAACTCAATGGAATCAATGTTAGGTAAATCAACCTCCTCTGAAGGTATTGAGGAATGAACTGCAAGTAAAACTCCACCCCCGACCCTGTTCAAGCGATCATTTCTATAAACTTGATATTCGTTACAAAAAAATTCAGAGTTGAAAACATGAGGTTTTAGCCAAGTTTCGGTAAAAGCAATTACGTTATAGTTACAACAGAAAGATGTCAGATAAAGATCGGTTAGTTTGGTATTTAAACCTCTGACATTTTGATAAAAGATAGTCATGGTCTTAGTACTCAGTGTATAGTTCGCTGGGTTAGCTCTAGCGATTCAAACTTTTTAACCCTTATCTCACAACATGATTTCCTTAATTCCATGTTGGATACTTCGCTTGTACAGATCAACAATGTGTCGAACTGTAATAAATAGATCCTTGACCTGGTATTTGTCGATGATTCTGTAGGTGTCACACTTAATCGAGTTCCACCGTTATCTGTCCTTGAAGATTCATTTCATCCTACGCTTGAGATAGCATTGGATATGGCGCAGCAGCCTTGTCACAATGATAAGAAAACACCGATCGACCGAAATCAAAGTAAATTCAAGTAAGTTTGTGACGATGGACTTTCCCTTACAGAACGCGTGTTGATGTCGGAAATCAAGGTAGAGATAGGATTCGTAAGCTGATTGGTAACAATACCTTCACACACTTTTGGGATGGCAGAAAGCTTTGCTATGCCACGATAGTTCTCTATAGAAGACTTGCTTCCGCTTTTATGAAGCGGTAGAAGAAACGACTCTTTCCATGCTTTTGGAAAAACACCACACTTCAGTGACAGATTGAACAAATTGGTAAGGGGTTTGTAAATATTGTTAGCACACTTCTTCAAGAAGCATGCAAGAATCCTAACAGGATTGCATTTAAAAGATTCCTTCAAGGTTTTCAGATAAATAAGAACATCATTGGCGCATATAGTTGGCCAATTAGTTAAATTGTTCCCATGTAGCTCATACGGATAATTTAGAAAGTCAGAGTTGGTGACGGCAGAATAGTTAGGAGTGAAAAATTGAGCAAAGAAATTATGACCCAAAAGAAATAAAAAACGACCCCAAATAAGCTTCAGAAAAACATCAATAAAAGCCTCCGAAAAGTGTCCAAAAACCCTCTGTATACAATGCATTTCGTTTTCAAGCAAAAATAATGGGAGGATTGCCATTCGTGTAAAAAAGTAAATAACTGCTGATGTCGTAATCATCATCTAGACTCCCCCACCCCCAAGTCATCGAAAATAAGCAAAACAAAGACCCGCCCGTCCCCCAATAGCGCTTACGTAATACTTGAACGGCCCCTTAAAACCGAGGACTTTTATTTTTTCTCGCCAGCAATAAAAGTTATCTTTGTCCTTATATTTTTTAAGGACAGAATAAAAGTCCGAATCAAAATCTACTAAACCGTCAATCCTCGTTCATATCATAAGAAATTCATTAGATTTAGATTGGCGCTTGACAACGTCCTTGCCTCACAAAAGCTAGGTCTGGAAGCCATTATGACTGCCTTCGATATTAGGTTCAAGGATCTGGCTGCGCAAATTGAAGGTATAAAGACCTCAATTAATGCCAGTTCCTCATCAGCTAAATCGAAGGCGAAATCGGGTAGCAAAAGTAACGCGAAGGTCAAGAATAAAAATAGGGCGTTGAATAATACCAAAATCAGTGCCAAAAATCAGACGGGTAATATTGGTACATTGGCTGCGGAAATAAGTGCACTTAAAACAGCCATCACAAGCTCTAGTTCAAGTGCCTTAGGCAATAACAGTTCCGAAACGGATCTGGTAAGTTTTTCACCGCTGCCTTGTACATCAAAGTCTCTCTCTGCTCCCCTTTTTTCTTCCTCTTCTGATGGGGGGCAATCTCTAACTATCCCTGCTGGGAATAGTTCGGGCGCTTTATTACCAAGTACTTCTACCCATTTATTTCCCTCACTTATTCTTACACCGCCGGCTTGCACTCGCAAGGCCGATGACGCTACAGCGGCATCGTACAGTTCTGTTGCTGCTAATCGGGATAGTATTGTTCTTGTTACCAGTAACGATACGAACAATAGAAACGGTGACGATGCCAGCGTACTGTGGTATCTGCTCAGCTCGTTACTCCAAGGCTGGTGACCGCCGTCCCACCGAGTAGAGCTATTTTTGCTTCGCGGCTTCATGTATCGCTGACTGATGGGGATATCAAGAGTTATATCTGTTCTAAGCTTGGTGCTCCACCCACGACCAACATCAGCGTCTACAAATTTAATTTTAAATACGAACGAGATATTTCATCGTTCAAAATTTCAGTAGCTGATACATTTTTTGAGAGAGTGCTTAACTCTTCCTTTTGGCCGGGACATTCCGTGGTACATTTGTTCACTAAAAAATCGAGCCCTGCATCTGCCTCTATTAATGTTTCAAAAAACTGAATAACTTAATTTCTGTCCCACCTCTTACTGTGCACTATCAAAATGTTCGGGGCTTACGCTCCAAATTAAATACCTTTTTCCTAAATAGTTTCAATTTTGTTGCACATGTAATAGCATTTACAGAGACCTGGTTAAAGCCTGACAATTTCAACTCTGAGCTTTTCTGCAGTAATTACGTCGTTCATAGGCGTGATCGTATATCTAGGGCCGGCGGAGTTCTTATAGCCGTCGAATCCTGACTTTCCTCTTAATTGCTTGTCTTAAACAATGAGTCTGAGTTCATTGCAGTAAAGGTTTCACTGCATAATTTTAATCTAATTATCTCTTGCTCATACATACCGCCTCTATCGGATATGCACGTTTATACTCTTCATTTTTCTGCTATTAGTGATTTGCAATCTCAGTTGCGTAATAGTGATCGTCTTCTTGTTCTTGGAGATTTTAACTTACCTTCAGTTGGCTGGGTTAGCTCAAGCGATTCAAACTTTCTAACCCCGATCTCACAACATGATTTCCTCAATTCCATGTTGGATACCTCGCTTCTACAGATCAACAATGTGTCTAACTGTAATAACAAGATTCTTGATCTGGTGTTTGTGGATGATTCTGTAGGTGTCACACTTAACAGGGTTCCACCGTTATCTGTCCCTGAAGATTCATTTCATCCTACGCTCGAGATAGCATTGGATATGGCGCAACCTAGTAGCTTTGGCATAAGGATGGGTAAACAGCGATCGCGCTCTCGCTGCTTCTCTAAAGCGAACTTCATAAAACTCAACGAAATGTTAGCTTCCCATGACTGGTCGAATATCTATGCCTGTAACCATATCGAGACAGCCGTATCCACATTCTATAACTCTTTGAATGGAATTTTCGACAGCTCTGTCCCTCTCCGTTATACTAGTGCTGGGATGAACCTAGACCCAGCAATATTAAGTCCAGACTACATAAACGTTTTATAAGATCTGACTCATTTGAGATTTATTCGAAATATTTGGTTGCTCGTTCTAATTTTCAGCTACTCAATCAGCATGAGGATTACTTAACAGGTTGCAAAACTCAATTTTTCAATAACCCGACAAGATTTTACAATTTCGTTAATTCAAAACGGAAGACCTCTGGATTTCCATCTTGCTTCTCCTTTGGAAGTAAGAACGCCAGTTCGGATCAGGTCATTGCGGAATTATTTTCTGATTTCTTTAAGTCAACTTATTCATCTAATAGGTTCCAACAATTTCCCTATCCTTTCAAATAAGCAGAATCTAACTGCATCCTCAATCCTGTTATAGATAAAAATACCGTTCTACTAAGCCTTTTAGCATTGAAACCTACATTTTCTCCATCGCCAAATGGTGTCCCCAGTTGTGTGCTGAAGTACTGTGCTGTAGTTATATCTGACCCGGTCCTTAAATTATTTAAAATATCTCTTGACTCTGCGTCACTCCCCGCTGTTTGATCAAATACTACGAACCTACTTGAGTTCACCACATTTGTTATGGATGGATTCGTGAATTGTTTGCAAACTAATGTAATATACACTGATTTCAGTAAAGCATTCGACTTTGTCAACCGTAAGCTTCTAATTCATAAGCTCTATTTATTGGGTTTTCCGAATCATTTATTAGTATGGCTTGAAGATTATCTAATAAACAGGTCTCAACAGGTTTTGTTCAAGAATACTATGCCTAAGTCGATCAACGTAAAATATGGTGTGCCTCAGGGTAGTCATTTAGGACCCTTGCTTTTTACCCTATTCATAAATGATCTACCTCAAATTATCTCTTATTCCCTTACTCTAATGTACGCGGATGATGTAAAGCTGTGTTACTCATTTTCTCCCACCGAACCATTTCGCGTTGATCTCCTCCAAGCTGATTTGGAAGCGTTCCGGAACTGGTGTACAGTCAATCTATTAAACTTGAAAAGCTCTAAATGTAATCAAATGACATATCATCGAGGGAAGCCATTTTTAGCATCCTACTCACTAAACGGTGCTCCTTTGGAGCGTATCTCTGATGTGGTTGATCTGGGTGTCCTATTTGATCATAAACTGAGTTTTAATATGCATATCTTGTCGATTACGATTAGTGCTAAATTGTTTAGTACTGATTTTATAAAATCAGCAATTTTACCTATTGGCCAACTTTCTGAGGAAGCACAGGAAGGCCGTCACAAAGATTTGAAACGTTTCACGGATGATAACACACAAAAGCAGCAGCGTGGAGCCACGAATAGAAATCTTATGAATATGTTGCTTATAACATCGGATCCTTTAGTTTACAGTTTTAGGGAAATGCCTAAAAAAAATTAAAAAGTCTGACTTCCGAAGTCTTAAATTTACAGTCCCCCGATAATGTTGAGGAGTCAATTAATACCCCAGTTGTTTCAAGCTTTCACAGTACTGTTGCTGATGCTCATGACTATTCCACAAGTGACTCATGGAATGAAAGTGATAGCGAATAATAAAATAATTATAAAAGACTAGCAGACCCGGCAGACGTTGTCCTAACATGTTTGCATTTAAAATATGTGATTTTACCCTCCTAATTTCAGCTCCACATCCTTCTCTCCGTCCATCCTCCTCATATGCTTTTGTCTTTCCATATTGCTTTTTAATTGTTATCCATATTCCTATACCTTTCTCAATCCCAATCCCAAAAGAACTTAAAATGACTCCATTTTAAAACTCTCATCAATACCTTTCATTTTAGACCCATTTTTTCACAAAAACCTTCTATCTCCAATTTTGGTCCACGTTTTTGGTTAATACATACCTTCATTTTATATGGGAAAATAGTTAAAACATGTTAAATCATTTGTCAACACCTTTCATTTGATACCCATATCATACCAATACCATCGAGGGCTCCTCCTGGTTGACATTTTGACCAATTTCTCGAAAACGGGCTCGTATTGAAGGCACACTTTATAAGGTTACCCTGGTCAACATTTTAAGGGACATCTCCAAAACCTTTCCAAATGCCTTTATTTTGTTAGAGTATAACCATCTCGAGCGGATAAAAAATCTAGCCATGGGTGTGCTTGGATTTGTTAAAAGCTGGGCTAAAGAATTTGATGACCCGTACCTTACAAAAATTCTTTACACATCGCTGGTGCGCCCAATACTTTAGTATTGTTCATGTGTCTGGTACCCCGTGTACCAGCAGCATATAACCAGGATTGAGTCAGTACAAAAACAATTTTTGATATTTGCCTTGCGTTGTCTCCCATGGAACCCAGATATACACCTGCCTGCATATAGTAATAGGCTTCTCCTCATTAGTTTACCTTCTCTAGAAAATCGTAGAATTTTATTAGGGGTAATGTTCCTCCATAAGCATTTCAAATACCCATTTATCGTCAAAACTTTACCAGAAACAATCCTCTGAATGTCTGGTGCTTACACTATAACAAATTATATAGCTGTATCACCTTCGAATATTCTTTTGGCCATTTATCTAAAGTAATACTTCATTTCCTTACCAACGGCTGATAAACAATAAAGGATTCACCTGCTCCACTTACTGATAGTCATAGCGTCCAAGTAATTTAAAACAATCTAAGTAGTTGATGAAAGAGAGGGTGGATTGGAGACATGGTCTCTCCAACCATCCAGTTAGTATCTTCTTTCGTGCAACTTTAGTGGATATATCGCTTGACCGAGAGGGTGGATTGGATACCCGACCTCTTCAACCACTAGTTTTTTCTCAGATTCCTACACTCAACCTTGCAAATAAATCAACCGTACGAGAGAGCGGATTGGAGACACGGCCTCTTCAACCATCCAGTAGTTTTTTCAGACTTCTTCGTGTAATTTTAATGGATATATTGTTTGACTAAGAGGGTGGATTGGAGACACGGCCTCTCAACCACTCAGCCTCAAACTTATAATTCGTCCGAACGAGAGGGTGGATTGGAGACACGGCCTCTTCAACCATCCAGTTAGCCGCATAAAATAAAAATAATATCTAATAATTTAAATTTTTGCTTTCCTCAGTTTTGCTAATTAATTTTTCTCTTTTATACATTTTATATAATTGTATTTACTATTGTAATATTGTTTTGTAAACCATGTTGTTATTTCTATAGTCGACCCCTGTTTTTGAGTCGACTAAAAATAAATAAATAAATCAAAATAAACTAAAACTATAAAAAACTTCAAGCCTTTTTGTTTTGTTGAACATAAAAACAAAAAAATTTCCTTTCAATAAATATCAAACAATATTTAATTGAATGATTTTGTTTCGTTTTTATCAAAACGAAAAATACCAAATAAATTTCGTTTTGTTATTAAGAAAATACCCAACACGCATTTCTGTAAACGTTTTTAAAAGTGGTTTTAGGTTTGGAGGCATCAAAATTCGGCGTCCTTTCAGCGATTCAAAGTTGTGTTCTTACCTTCCAAAAAAAGGACTAAATTGCATTGCAATCAACTCTTTATATATGAATTGAAAAATGTGCATTGAAATTTCTCTTTAGGTTTTTTTTTAAATAGTAAATTTAACAAGGAATTGCAAAAAAGTATAATGAATTTCAATATGAGAGCTATAATATATGGTTTATGCAACACATACAAAAGTGTCAAACATGACAAACGCTAAAGGACAAACTTAATATTTAGAATTAAGCCGTAAAATCCGTAAAATGAAAATAGCTTCAGTGAGGTCGTCATTTAAAGTTGACCTATTGTCAATAATTATATATTTTAATGTGGAGAAGGCGTGTTCCACACTGACTTGAGTAGCGGGTGCAGCGTGGATTATTTTTTATAAGTCATAAAGTGTCTTTTGCAAGTATGCAGCGAGGTCCATTTCTAATGCGCAGTTTTCATTAAAGGTATCTATAATTACAAATGCTTCAATTGCGTTGACATGGCTTGGCTTTTACACTGGTCACTTCGTTAAAAAAAAATTTACCTAACAATTTCTCCGATATTGTATTAAAAACTCTCAACGCTACACCGCTTTCTACAACCTACAACAAAATTCGCACATAATCGCGTACTTCGTTCTCACTTATTTCGAGGGATATTTCAAATTTTTTGATAGCTGGGTTATTGCTCAGCTCACGTTCCTGAAATTGTGACAAAAAAAAAACAATATTATTTCAATATATTTTTTTTGGTTGATTCGAAAACAAATTTTTTTTGATTGCGAGCGAAACGACAAACTTTTTAAATGTTTATTTCATTTTTCCTGTAACAATTTTCTTTTGATTTTCACCTAACGTCCATAACGAACAATATCTATTCGAAATCACAGCTTTATTTTGTTTTATATATATGTATATTATATATTAATTATAATGCCGGATTTCATAGAGTTGGTTCCAGAAATTTTCGGAATTTCTCTTTTCCCCTGAACATTATGATATAAGTATATATAGTTAAGTCAATATCTATCTTGATTCGTTTATGCCGTTACATACTACCGTTAGGCGAATGAAAATAAAGGTGTTGCCAAAATACAGTGCGAACGTTTATATTTTCGCTCCCAAGATAAATTTAAATTTCGTGTCTTCGCTTTGATAAACAATTTAAAAAGTTCTGTAGTTTATTGCAGTTACAACATTGAAATTAATTGTAATACAAAGTCAAATTAAAGTGAATTTGCAACTTGCAAAGAAAAAAGCGATATTCCGTGATTTTTATTGTTTGTGGATAATAAAATACATTTAAATTTTTCGATGTCTCCTCCTCCCCCCCCGTCACCTTCAAACGCCGATCAAGCAGAGGCTCTCCGCAGCCGAAAACACCGAAGTTGGATGAGAATGCTGTTCTAACATCAGTCGTCGCTACTTTACGTGAGGTAGAGGAGAAAATACAAGAGCAGTCCAATAAGCTGCAGTCGCTATTTGACTCTCTATCCCAAAAAATAGAGTCACTGGAGAATAAGTTGGCAAAAAGAATAGAAGATGAGGTTGCTGTTTTGTCAAACAAATCTACTGAGTCGGAGCAGCGTATAATCGTGCTGGAAGCCGATGTCACCGAACTGAAGAGCAGCATGGAGAAACTGCAGTTTAAAATAGAAGAAATGCAAGCAGAGAAAACAACACCAGATTTTGCTGCAGATGCAATAATTTTTGGTTTGCCGTTTATGGAGAGGAAAATCTGAAATCTGTGTATAATCAGCTTTGCCTCTCCATTAGTTTTCACTCGCCTCAAATTCGAGAGATATTTAGAGCCTCACGAAGAGAAAACAGTGTGGTAATTATAAAGTTCAATAGCCCGTATGATAGGAATAAAGCGCTGCGTGCTTTTGGTGAGCATCCCACATAGATGAGCTGTGCTGTTTTTGACACATACTTATTTATGTATATGCATACGCATGTATGTAAACGGTATTGTTAATAATTGTCTTGCCAGCTTAAAGCTTCTCTTTATACTCTCTTCTTTCTCTTACTTCTACTCTGTTTTCGCGTGCTTCACATTACTCTTTATGTTAAGTATTTATTGTTTATGCATAATTTACTTTCAACGTTATTCTGACTTCTTGGTTGTTTTGGATTATGTGATTGTTTATGCTATCTAGCGAAGGGACGCGTGGCGCTGTTGATAACAGTATGGCTATGATTAATGTGTTGTGGAAGCAGTACAAGGGCTTTAACATAGTGCATTTTAACGCGAGAAGCTTGAATAGTGAAAAGATGGACTATGTTAGATTTGTGTTTCAGAATTCTGTTGTTGATGTCTTTTGTGTGACTTAGACATGGTTCTCAGATGATTTGGATGACTCTTATTATAATATACCCAACTACAAAATCATTCGAAATGACAGAAAGCATAAGAGAGGAGGAGGTGTGGCTGTATTCTGTAAAAATAATATTAATATAAAGCCCATTTTAAAATCTGAAGGTGAAGGCGTTGAATATTTATTTGTGGAGCTATATGACAGATGTACCAAAGTCCTAGTGTCATGTGTATACAATCCCCATAAGTCTATTTGTCTTGATGCATTGTTTTCGTCTTTGTCCTCTTATGCTGTAGATTATGACTATTTAGTTATGTGTGGTGATTTAAATGTCAATGTTCTTGTCCGTGAGATATGTAGTGACAGTCTACTGGATCATATAGCTGCGGCTGGCCTTTGTGTTGTCAACAAATCTGTATCTACAAGGTATGTCAGACACTGTGTTCCCAGTTTGTTAGACTATTTTATTATTTCTGACCCAGTAATTCTCTTATTTATTGCTCACTAGATATAAGTTTTGACCGTTCTAACATAGCTAATACATATACCTTTAGAGACTACCGATCACTTGACTATAATGCTTTATTTTCTGGCCTGTCCTTTGTAAATTGGTGTGAATGTTGGCAACTCCCGGATGTAAACGGTAAATTAGAATTCCTAAATAATAGAATTATCGAGGCTTATGACAAGCATATACCTGTTCGCACTGCAATTAAAACACGTAATAAGGCGTACCGTAACTGGAAAAGGAAAATTGGTGATGCCGACTGGGAAGTGCATAAATCTGCAAGAAACCGTGCTACAACGGCTATAAATGGGGAAAAGTCTAAATATTTCTCACTTAAGTTAGACCCAGCACTACCACCAAGTAAGTTGTGGAGAAACTTAAAAAGTTTACGTGTGTGTGGTAAATCTGTCCATGAATGTACTCTCAGTGCTGATAGCTTAAACAATGCATTTCTAAATAGCCAATCTATTCATTTGAATTTAGCGAATATCCGGCCGTGTGCCTCTGCATGCTTTATGGGTAATACCTTTGTGTTTTCGTCGGTATCGGAATCTGATATTATAAGATGTATTCAGAAAATAAAAACAAACGCAATAGGATTTGACGGTATTCCGATTAAATTTATAAAAATTATTTTGCCTTTTATTGTGAGCACCGTTACACATATAATTAATCATGCAATAACTACTTCCAGTTTCCCTGCCCTGTGGAAAGTTGCTATGGTAAAACCTGTTGCCAAAAATAAAACAGCAAGTTCTCCAGGTGATTTTAGGCCAATAAGCATTTTGCCAGTACTGTCTAAGGTGTTTGAGAGCTTGCTTGCTGAGCAAATTATTACACATGTGCATCAACATAATTTACTCTTCCCAAACCAGTCGGGATTTAGAGCTAAGCACAGTTGTTCTACAGCCGTTATGAAAATATTGGATGATATTCGCTTACCTTTTGACAAAGGTCAACTTTCTCTACTATGTTTGCTAGATTTTTCGAAAGCATTCGACTCGGTTGATCACAACTTGCTTTGCTATAAGCTGGAAAAATATTTTGGGTTTGGCAGCACTGCACGGATTATTATTGGGAGTTACCTATCAGACAGGTCGTAATTTGTTTGTAATGGTACAAGTGTGTCGGAGAAAAAGTGTATAACCTCAGGTGTTCCCCAAGGGTCAATACTTGGTCCTCTGTTGTTCAGTTTATTTGTCAATGAAGTCAAGAATCTAGGCCATGCAACTTATTGTCCCTATACTTACCTATTCTGTAGTGGAATTCACTAACTTCGATTACGACATTCGCAATCGACATTTCGTCCTAACCGATATCGATCACGATATTGGTATTCACTAACTATTTTTTCTCGATTTTCGAGTATTCTCCATCAGCTGTTTCGCAAACTAAACGACACACAATTTGTACAATTGTATCGCCTA